>MU118258.1:0-15742 GCA_014904855.1 Thelephora ganbajun | reverse complement strand
TGTAATGTGAGCAAGGCGAAATGGATAAAAGAGTGACTACAAAATTGTCTGTTTGTTAAATGATTGAAACTGATAGGGTATCTTGGAGAAAAGGTAGGGGTAACGAACATGATATTGTAAGGATTAAAAAGTTTTCAAAATATACGTGCCATAAACCGCATAATCCTGACAATAGAAGACCATCTCGTCGGGGCTTGGCAACGTCAAGGAGCTGTAGGTTCCTCCAGAACTCAACATGACTACCATCCTTATCGCAAGGCCCTAGGACAACATCATCCCAACTACTCTTGTTGGCTCGGAGTTGAACGTGACCTCCGATCCAAGTTGCACCATGCCCGTCGTGACATTGACTCTGGAGCAGCTGCAGACTCAGAGTCTGGGAGCGAGGGGTTATTGGATGTTGAGTGTGATGAGGGTGGTAATGATGATGCCCAATGTGACAGTGTCTGCTTGTCTCCTGTCCTCTGATCATGTAGGTGGTGAACTTCAGCTTGTATTTCTGATCTCTCAGGAGGAGTTTGACTCCCTCTTGTCTGGAGAGTTGGAAGCTGAGGTTCGCCCCATCGTAGTACAGGATGTGGTTCAGAGTGGGGCCCAGGATGATGAGCTTGAGTACAGCAATGGATGGGTCATGGATCATAGTGTAGCAGGACTCGAGTAGATTGCTGAGTTGACACTGGTATCAGTGTCAAGAATAAAACTTCTTCATCATCTTTTGCTGTGAGTGTGAGCAAGTCAAAATGGATGAAAGAGTGTTTACGAAAGTGTCCATTTGATAAAAGGGAAAACTGATAGGGTATCAGGAGAAATAGTTGGGGTAACGAACGTGATATCGTAAGGATTAAAAAGTTTTGAAAAATTACCCACCTCAAACCACATAATCCTGACACCAATGTCCTCATTTCAAATTCATACCATTATATATGTGGTGTGATGTTGGCTCTTGATGAACATTAACTTTGATACCTCCCTTTCCCAGTCATGGCCACCCACAAATCAAATCCAGTGAAAGAAGATGCCACTCAGCAAGTTGGTCCTGACATCAGGGTGTGTGAACACCACACTGCCTCAAGGCCCTTTTGCACTGCGGACTTGCAGCAGGCTCACTCCATACTTGCTGAGGAAGTCTCCCACCTGATATGTCTCCCCCTTGAGTATCTGTGGGAATCATATCTGCTAGATAACATTGACCTACAAAAAGTCAAACAACACCTTGTCCAGAAAAACTTGCTTTCCAACAAGGGGAAGTGGCACCCTACCATCCACAAGGAGAGATTCACCAAAAAGTCAGATGGCATTTGTGAAGCTGAACTTTTCAGCATCTTTTTGTGTACCTTCAATGCAGTATTGTCCTCCCTCACAGACCATGAAAAACCAACATCTGGATGTGTTGAAAGAATGGTTCACGCTGTGTCCGTTGAACCACAATCCGCCCGTCATCAACCAGACGCCTTCCTTCTCGTAGATACTGGGACATCTCCGAAACCCACTGGGCATAGATTCCGATGGAGAGACCTAACCTGCCCCTTTGAGTACAAGTTTGGAAATGGTGATGCTGTTTGTGACATTTTCGTCTCTGGTCCACACTTTTTCTGTCTTTTTCTCACATTTTCCCACCTAGAGCTCACCAAACAAACATAGAAAATGATATAAAGAATCTTTATTCATATGGCCACTGATTCTTTAATACTTTAGACTTCTAAAACTACCTAATCATCATGTGTGGTCCCAGAAGGACCCGCATCCAAAGGACCCCTCTCACCTGTTGGCCTTCCATCACTATACCTTGCCGAGTATCTCACCCGATCAGCCCAAACAACATCAGGAAAGATCACATCATACGAAGGAGGAGGAACAAACTCCGGCTCTGCATGAGCATTCTCCTCCTCTTCCCTCTGACGGCGATAATACTCTTCCTGGCCTTGGGCTTGTTCGTCCTGCCAATTGAAGGTGTTATGAGGGAGGATAATACCTAACGGTTCTGGAGCCTCAATCTCATCCAGAAGTACAACTTCTCCCTCTTCCTCCACATCCTCAATCAGAATAAGAACACCTTCAGGGATGACAAGTTCAGGAGTTTCAATCCTGATGGAGATGTCGGTGGTCGAGGTGTTCCCAGACGTGGGAGGAGTAACAGGAGCAGAGATATACTCCTCCTCAGTCTCATCCTTGATGGTGGTAAGGTCAATCTCCATAGGGGCCATGGTATTCACACGTGCCCTAAGAAGACTGATGGTGAGGTCATGGTTGGCCAACTCCATCTCCATGTAAATCCTCAATGATTCGTGGGATCTCTTGAGACGACAAACAATTGTCTCCAAACCACGAACCATTTCTTCCAGCTCAGCTACCTGAGCTACAGTTCCCCTGGTCGTAATGGAAACGGTGTCAGGATTATGTGGTTTATGGCATGTAATTTTTCAAACTTTTTAATCCTTACGATATCACATTCGTTACCCCATTTCATTCCTCAAGATACCCTATCAATTTCAATCTCTTACCAAACAGACACTTTCGTAGTCATTCTTTTACCCATTTCGCCTTGCTCACACTCACAGCCAAGATGATGAAGAAGATTTTATTTGTAGTACTGATACCGGTACTACCTCGGCAAAAACTGGATCTCTACTCATACTCGAGCTCGTCATCTTCCACTCCCCCACAGACTACTTCTGTCGAAATTACCGGACGGACTTCTGCCTCCATTTCCCCTGATGCGAGTGAGTCAAACTCCTCTTGCGAGATAGGGAACACCAACTGTAGTTCCCCTCCCACGAAGTCAGAGGACAGGAGACGAGCAGACACTGTGGAGTTGGGCATCATCGTGACCGCCTGCATCACGCTCAACATCCAATAGCCCCTCGCTTCCGGACTCCAAATCCCCATCTGCTCCTGAGTCAACTCCACGACGCGCCCACCGCAACTTCGACCGGAGGTCTCGTTTGACTTCGAGCCATCTAGAATAGTTGGGATGGCGTTGTCCTAAGGCCTTTTGGTAAGGGTGGTAATCGCATTGAGCACGGTGTAAACCTACGGCTCCTTGTTGCTGCCAAGCCCCCACGAGACGATCCTCAATCACTCTGGCTTCCTCTTCCGAAATCAGACGAAGGGTGCTGGTAGACTCAACTACCGTCCTACGAGGAGTAGGAGCAGGAATGACCAGAATCGGAGCAGGAACAGGGACAGGAGTTTCATTCTCTGAAGGAACGACAACCGAATCCTCAGACTCCACCTCGATAACCGGAGACCCACCCCGAGGAGTAGACGGAGAGGAAAACGACGGAGCCTCCCCAGAACCATCGATCGGTGATTCCGGAGCAGCGCACGAGCACATTTTGTCGCGAAGCGACAATAGGCCGCGATGATGGAGCTCGAGCTGCAACGAATGACCCCCGATGAAACTAACAAGCGCGTTGTGTTTGTCCTGGAGAGTGTTCAGGCAACTCCGATGGCGATTCAATCGAACCCCATCCTTCTCTAACTCGGTGTTAACCTTCTTGTTGGCATCGAAGGAGAAACGATCAACTGTCAGGAGACGATTGTTTAGGAGGGCCACCTGCCCCTTTAACGCCTGGAGATTGGCTTCCACACGATCATTCTATGCGGTATACGTGTCAGTCTTAATCGACTAATATGGTATACCAGACATACCCTTCGACGTTCAGCTTCATACAGGGACCATAGACGATCGGCGACCATGGCCAAATACCTGATGCTTCGAGACGACCACTTGTGCGGTTCATTGAATTCCTGATGGTCGACCAAACCGGATGACACTAAATCAAAGAGGACCTTCTCGTCGTCAACCAAGTCGCGTCCTCGATGTGTATGGTCCTGGTTCATGAGTGCCCCAATAGCCTGTTGCCAGACTATATCGTTGAAGGAGCACCCGTTGGCGAACTGACAACAAGGGAAATCGTTATCGACCTGCGATATCACCGTGTTCACTAGCTAAAGGCAAACTGAAATGAGTTTCACAAATCAAAACTCGCTCAGCTCGCCTACCGATGACATGGTTGGGTATTCGAACCCATAACTGTCCTTGGTGGGATGCCCGAACTTGCAGTGAGGACGGCTGTCGAGGCGAGTGATCTTCTGGTTACGAGGGGAGATAAAAGTGCAGTTGTTCTCAAGAGTCATGGTGGGAAGGAAGAGCAGATTGCTGAGGAGATAGCGAAGAAAACGGTCGAGTTAAATACTCTTTCGCTAAGCCCTTTCCCATCCATCCAGACAACTCCAGCTTACCCTGCCACACTTAGTCATCGGCCCGTCATGGGAAAGGACAGTCAGCAAGACCCACTGCCACCCGATCAGGAAAGGATCTTCGATCTATAGTGCTGAGCAAGCACTTTCTAATTATAAACATTCCACTCGTTCTTATTGGTTTATCAATTTGTTCTATCACCTTCCTATTCTCTAGAAAAATGATGGATGATGAAGACGGAGCTCCGCATGGACCGCAACGGAACTCCAATGGTCTGTGCGTTATCACATGGAGGAGGCAATGGTCTGTGTGTAATCATGTGGAAAGATGATGGTCTGTGCACAGGAGCCTACTCTATAGTGTTTGGATTAGTATATAGGCAGCCTCCCTAGCCCTTGTAGCTCCCCAGTCTTATTATCTTTAGATATCCTCTCCCCTCTCGCTATACAGTGAGCAGTATTTAGGCTGAGGGTGCTATAGAGAATCTTCGACACGATCCCTTCCTCTCCCACTCTCATAAACATCTAGTGGTCGACTCTCACCGAGAGACCCCTCTATCATCTGTCACCAGGGCACCCATCGGAAACCTTGGGTTGAATCCCGCGTCATTTAGGACACATCCGAAGACACCGTTCACTGCCAGTCTGAAGTGGTTGTTTGTCTTGGAGGCCAACCCGCTGGAATACTGTGAGCGCAGGCACCTTAAAGATTAGCACCCTTTTTGTCGAGGAGTAGCTATCCTCGTTTGTGCCGGTGAGCATTTGGGCTAGAGTGGCCTAACAAACGGCTCCAACCTAAAGTAAAAGGACATCAGCCTAACTCAACAAGGAGAGGTCCTTTTACTCACCACGTCATTGGTGAGGGCCATTTCCTCAGCCAGCATTACACCAATTGCCAAGGTATAACCCATCAAGACCTCGATGGGACTGTTGTATACTTCTATCCCCTCCATCGCATGGAACGTTCCTCTCTCCAACAAAGAACGAGCAAACACTGAACCTTGAAGACGCTCGAGCTTACGATGAGCAGTGACCTTATGGGATAAGATGAAGTCATTGACTGCAAGGTCAGAATAGTCTTCGTCACTGTTTTCGGTGGTGTTGGCCCTAGTCCATACAGACGAAGGAGCAGGATAGGGATGTTGATGGGTACCCCTGGCATGAGCAAGGGTGGTAGCGTTCCAAGAACAGAAGAAGGAAGCACATTCGTCAGCAATCAAGGCCCAACGAGGAGGAGAGAGGTTAGCAGGAGAGGAGGACTGAATAGAGAAGCTGGACATGTTGAGACTAGCTGATGGGAGGAAGGGAAAGGTGAATTGATGGGGATTCCCTGTCCAATGGGGGTCCTTATATCATGACCTGGCCCCACTCAATTGATCCGATCAAGGCCCAACCTTAGCCCAACCTGGACTGGTCCAGACAAGGCCCATCATTGATGCCCCTATTCCGGCTCCACAAGAACCAATGATCTGGCCCCACTTGGTCCATCAATCACCTGGTCCAGGCCTCGGTCATTAACTTGGATCAACCCATCACCAAGTCCAGCCACATCCATCATGGTCTAGTCTAGGCCCATCATGGTCCAGTCCCGACCCACATGATGATCCAGTTGATACCCCTTTTTCTATTTTTATACCCAATTCATTACTCAGCATGACCCACCCCCTATTAGTCATCATCACACCATCATGGTTGTCAGGATTATGCGGTTTGAGGCACATAATTTTTCAAAACTTTTTAATCCTTACGATACCACGCTCATTACCCCAATGTTTCTCCATATACCCTATCAGTTTCATGCCCTTAACAAACAGACACTTTCATAAACACTCTTTTATCCATTTCGCCTTGCTCACACACACAGCAAAGATGATGAAGAGGTTATATTTTAACACTGATACCAGTGTTAACTTGGCAAACTACTCGAGACCTGCTACACTACAATCCGTTTCCCACCCATCGCTATACTCGAGCTCATCGTCCTGGGCACCACTCCAAACCACATCCTGTACTACAACGGGGCGAACCTCAGCTTCCAGTTCTCCAGACAAGAGGGAGTCAAACTCCTCTTGAGAGATTGGGAACACCAACTGAAGTTCGCCACCTATATGATCAGAGGACAGGAGACGAGCGGACACTGTTGAGTTTGGCATCATTGTTACTGCCCTCATCACACTCAACATCCAATAGCCCCTCACTCCCAGACTCTGAGTCTGCAGCTGCTCCTGAGTCAACTCCACGCTTGGCGCAGCGCAACTTGGAATGGAGGTCCCATTCGACTCCAAGCCAACGAGAGTAATTGGGATGATGTTGTCCTAGGGCCTTGCGATAAGGGTGGTAGTCATGTTGAACTCGGATGGAACCTACAGCTCCTTGACATTGCCAGGCTCCCACAAGACGATCCTCTATTTCCTGTTCTTCTGTGACTGAAATAGTCCTCAATGTGGTAGATGACTCTACCATGGTACGACAAGGACCAGAAGAAGGCAGAGGTACAGGAACTGGGACGATGTTCTCCACCAGAGCAACCATGGGAGCCTCAGATGACTCCACTTCTATTGCTGGAGGAGAAGGACTTGGTTCACGATGAGGAGTAGAGGGAGATGATGAGAAAGACAGTGCTGCCCCCGACCCATCTACCGGCGACTCTGGTTGGACGTTACACATGCACATCTTATCCCGAAGGGAAAGAAGGTGTCAGGCCACTCTAGCCCAAATGCTCACTGGCACAAACGAGGATAGCTACTCCCCGACAAAAAGGATACTCGTCTTTAAGGTGCCTGCGCTCACAGTATTCCAGCGGGTTGGAGTTCAACCTCTTCAGACTGGCAGTGAACGGTTTCTTTGGAGGTGTCCTAAACAACTTGGGATTCAACCCAAGGTTTCCGATGGGTGCCCTGGCTACTGGTGCAAGTAAAGTCTTCTGGGAAGGATCGACTTAGACAAGATTTATAAGAGTGGGAGAGGAAGGGATCATGTCAAAGATACAATAGCACCCTCAGCCTAAATACCGCTCACTGGATAGCGAGAGGGGAGAGGATATCTAACGATAATAAGACTGGGGAGCTACCAGAGCTAGAGGGGCCACTATTATACTATCTCCAAGTTCAGGGCAGGTCTCCCTCTGCATGGTCCATCCAACTCTCCATGTGATAACGCACAGACCATCCAATGTTCCTTGTGATTACGCATGGACCATCAGGACTCCATTTGATCCTTGAGGAGGCCTGTTGGTCCATGAAGGAGTTCCGTCAGTCCGTGAAGGAGCTCTGTTGGAGTTCCGTCGCGTCATCCATCATTTTCTGAGCAATAGGAAAGTGAGAGAAGGAAATGATAAACCAATGATAACGAGTGGAAGGTTTATTAATAGAATGTGCTTGCTCAGCACAATAGTTCGAAGTCGCTTATTCTTTATCCCTTGATCATGGTGGCAGTGGGTTTTCTGACTCAGCGCATTCCCATGATGGGCCGATGACTAAGTGTGGTGGGGTAAGCAGAGGTCGTTCTGAGGGGTGGAAGAGACTTAGCGTGGAGGGTATTTAACGATGAGGGGTCTGTTGTTAATCCCTCAGCAATCCGCTCTTCCTCTCCTCTCATGTCTCTCGAGAACAACCGCACCTTCATCTCTCCTTGCAACCAGAGGATCACCCGCCTGGACTCTCGGTCTCACGTCAAGTATGGTAAGGCCACCAAGGATAGCTATGGGTTTGAGTACCTGAGCATGTCATTGGTAGGCGAGCTGAACGAGTTTCGATTTGTGAGACTCATCTCAGTTTGCCTCTAGCTGGTCAATGCTGTTATCTCACAAGTAGATAACGAGTTTCCTCACCGTCAATTTGCAAGTGGTTGCCCCTTCGATGACATAGTCTGGCAACAGGCTATTGGTGCATTGATGAACCAAGACCATTCCCGGTGTGGTCGCGATATGGTGGACGATGAGAAGGTCCTCTTTGATTTGGTATTGTCTGGTCTGATTGACCACCAAGAATTCAATGAGCCACACAAGTGGTCATCCCACAGCATAAGGTATTCGGCCATCATGGCTGATTGTCTATGGTCGCTCTACAAAGCTGAGCACATTTGGGTATGTCTGATATACCGTATTAACCGATTAAGGCTAACACATATATCGCATAGAATGATCGTGTGGAGGCCGATCTACAGGCATTGAAGGGGCAGGTGGCCCTCTTGAACAATCATCTGTTGATGGTTGACTGCTTCTCCTTCAATGCCAACAAGAAGGTGAACACCAAGTTGGAGAAGGATGGGGTACGATTGAACCGTCATCGATCGTGCCTGAACACCTTGCAGGACAAGCATAATGTGCTTGTTCAGTTTGTGGGGAACCATTCATCTCAGTTGGAGCTTCATCGTTGGGGCCTCTTGTCTCTTTGGGGCAGGATGTGTACTTGTAATGCCCAGCCCAAATCCCCACTCAATGGGTCAGGTGATGTGCCGTCATTCTCATCTCCCTCCACTCCTCATCGCACAAGTTCGCCTTCTCCTCCAGTGGTGGAGGTGGTTCCTGAGGAGACTCCTATTGTCACACCAGTAGAGAATGCCGTGCTGATCCCTGTCCATCCCCCTTCCTCCAGTCCTCATCACACTGTGACGGAGACATCTATGACTCTCCAGGTCATCTCGGAGGAAGAAGCCCAATTGATCGAGGATTGTATCATCGGCGCGTGGCAGCGTCAAGGAGCTGTAGGTCTGAGTCATACTCAACGAGACTACCATCCTTATCGTAAGGCCTTAGGACAATGTCATCCCAATTACTCTCACTGGCTTGGAGTTGAGTGGGAGCTTCGGTCCAAGTTGTGCTGTGCCAAGTGTGGCACTGACTCAGGAGCAGCCGCAGACTCAGAGTCTGGAAGCGAGGGGTTATCGGATGTTGAGTGTGATGAGGGTGGTGACGATGATGCCAAACGCGGCAGTGTCCACTCATCTCCTGTCCTCTGATCATGTCGGTGGAGAACTCCAGCTGGTCTTTCTGATTTCCCAAGAGGAGTTTGACTTGCTCTTGTCTGGGGAGTTGGAGGCTGAGGTTCACCTGGTTACTTCACAGGATGTGGTTCAGAGTGGTGTACAGGACAATGCCCAGGATGATGAGCTTGAGTATAGTGACAGGTGGGTAACGGATCGTAGCGTAGCAGGTCTCGAGTAGAGTAGGATCTGTTTTTGCCGAGTTAACACTGGTTTCAGTGTTAAGAATAAAACTTCTTCTCAATCTCTGCTGTGAGTGTGAGCAAGACGAAATGGGTAAAAGAGTGTTTACAAAAGAGTCTGTTTGTTAAGAGGTGAAACTGATAGGGTATTTGGAGAAATATTTGGGTAATGAATGTGAAATCGTAAGGATTAAAAAGTTTCAAAAATTACCCACCTCAAACTGCATAATCCTGACAGAAGGCCACGGTGGTGCAGGTCCAACTGTGAAGAGTGACCCGTGACAAATTGAACAAGTGTGTTGTGCTTGTCCTGAAGGGTGTTGAGACAGGAGCGATGACGGTTCAATCGAACACTGTCCTTCTCCAACTCGGTGTTGACCTTCTTGTTCGCATCGAAGGAGAAGTGGTCAACCGTCAACAGACGATTGTTCAGCAAAGCCACCTGCCCCTTCAAGATGTTCAATTCCGCCTCCACACGATTGTTCTATGCAATATATGTGTTAGCCTTAATCGGTTAATACAGTATATCGGACATACCCTAGTATGCTCAGCCTCATAGAGTGTCCATAGACGATCAGCCATGACGGCCGAGTACCTTATGCTCCGAGATGACCACTTATGCGGCTCGTCAAACTCTTGATGATCTATCAAACCTGCCGACACCAAGTCAAACAGGACTTTCTCGTTGTCTGCCATATTACGACCATGACGAGAGTGGTCCTGGTTCATCAAAGCCCTGATAGCCTGTTGCCAGACTATGTCATCGAAGGAACACCCACTCACATACTGCCAATGAGGGAACTCGTTATCCACTTGAGAGATAACAGCGTTGACGAGCTAAAGGCAAACTGAGATGAGTTTCACAAATTGAAACTTGGTCAGCTTGCCTACCAAAGACATGGTTGGATATTCAAACCCATAGCTATCTTGAGTGGCCTTGCCATACTTGGAGTGTGGACGGGAGTTAAGACAAGTGATCCTCTGGTTATGAGGAGAGATAAATGTGTGGTTGTTCTCAAGGGTCATGATGGGAAAGGAGAAGCAGATTGCTGAGGAGATAGCTGAGGGATGTTCGTTGTTAAATACCCTCCAGGCTAAGTCTCTTCTGTCCCACAAATGACCTTTGCTTATTCTGCCACACTTAGTCATCAGCCTGTGACAAGTATACGCTGAGTCAGGAGACCCACTGCCACCACGATCAACAAGAAAACTTCAATTCATTGTGCTGAGCAAGCACATTCTATTAATAAACCTTCCACTCGTTATCATTGGTTTATCATTTCCTTCTCTCACTTTCTTATTACTCAGAAAATGATGGATGATGAAGACGGAGCTCCTTTACAGACCGATGGAACTCCTTTACAGACCGACAGAGTTCCTCAAGGATCAACAGAGTCCTGATGGTCTGTGCATTATCACATGGAGAGTTGTGTGGTCTGTGCACAGAGAGCCTGCCCTGAACTTAGGGAGTAGTATAATAGTGGCCTCTCTAGCTCTGGTAGCTCCCCAGTCTTATTATCGTAGATATCCTCTCCCCTCTTGCTACACAGTGAGCAGTATTTAGGCTGAGGGTGCTATTGATACCATTCGACACAATCCCTTCCTCTCCCACTCTCATAAACCTTGTTGAGTCAATCCTTACCAGAAGACTTCACTCACATCAAGTGGCCAGGGCACCCATCAGAAACCTTGGGTCGAACCCTGTGTCATTTAGGACACCTTCAAAGACACCGTTCACTGCCAGTCTGAAGTGGTTGATCCCAACCTGCTGGAGTATTGTGGATGCAGGCACCTTAAAGATGAGTATCCTTTTTGTCAGGGAGTAGCTATCCTCGTTTGTGCCAGTGAGCATTTGGGCTAGAGTGGCCTGACAATGGTGTCATGTGTCATGGCTTGGTGATTTGATATGCCAAAAGCACACCCAATCTACGAGACGTGAGGGGACAACATAGTTTTGAGGCTATGCCAAACCAGCAGGGGGTCGAGTAGTACTCTCTTGGGGAGCCACATCAAGAGAGAGTGAGAGTAGAAAGGAAGTGATCCAAATGGATATCAAATCTAAGGAAATACAAGTAATATAACGTGGGCTTATATACTGGTCCAAAGACATGACGAGACAGTGACAAGTAACTACCTAAACTAACCAAGCACGAACAAACATGGTCTGTGTGTAAGTACAGCATGGTCTGTGCGCTGAACTAACAATAGACCAATTGAAAGACATTGAACAGCGGGTTATGGAAGGTAAAGGGGTTACCGTATTAACCACTGCACCAACAGAATCACCAAAAACACTCCAATGACACCAAGAACCAGGTCACAGGTTCAAAGCTGGTTGCTTCCCATGGGTTAAAAGAAGGGTGAGATGTACAGGTAAGGACGCAACCCTGACAATACCCTATCTGTTTCCCCTTTTCAAATGGTCATTTTCGTAAACACTCTTTTACCCATTTCAACTTGCTCACACACAGACATGGGAAGGCAGAGAACAGATTTTATTTGCAGTACTGACACCGGTACTACCTCAGCAAAGATGACTCAAAGTTCTACGCTACGATCCATAACCCACCTGTTGCTATATTCAAGCCCCTCATCGATGTCTTGAGCCCCACTCTGAACCACTTTGGGAACCTGTATCTGGCAGACTTCGGCTTCTATTTCCCCTGCCAACAAGGAGTTAAACTCTTCCTGTGAGATTGGGAAGACCAACTGGAGCTCACCCCTGACGTGATCAGAGGAGCGGAGACAAGTGAGCACTGTTGCATTTGGCATCAGCATCACAGCTCTCATCACGCTCAACATCTGATAACCCCTCACTTCTGGATTCAGAGTCTCCATCTGCTCCCGATTCAATGTCACAACGGGCATGTCGCATCTTGGAGTGGAGGTCTTGTTTGACTCCGAGCCAACAAGAGTACTTGGGGTGACTTCCTAAGGCTTTCTGGTAAGGATGGTAATCATGTGAAGAACAGTGGCCTTGACGTACAGCGGCCTGACCTTGAGCTTGCCAGGCTTCAACCAGGCAATCTTCAATCTCCCACTCCTCTTCAGTGGTAACGACTCGCAAGGTAGTAGAAGACTCTACCACCATACGATGGGGAGCACAACGAGGTGGAGGAACAGGGATTGGCTCTGGGTTTTCCACAGGAGCCACAACTGGTGACTTGGTCGTATCTAACGACATGGTAGGCAGAGGTGGAGGTGGAGAAGGAGAGCGATGAGGACTAGTTGGGGGAGAATGGGAGAAGGATGGTGCCACACCAGACCCATCAACCAGAGAACTCTCAGGGTGAGGACAAGTGCACATGTGACCCCAGAGGGCAATCAAAGAGTGACACTGCAGATCCATCTGATCTGACAGGTTGACTGTGTACATGACCAACCTGTTATGCTTCTCCTGGAGAACATCCACACATCTCCAATGGTGGTCCAACCTAACCCCATCCTTCTTCAGCTCATTGTTCACCTTCTTATTTGCATCAAACGAATGGCAATCGATGGCCAAGAGATAAGTATTAATTAGGGCCACCTGCCCCTTCAACTCATGCAGCTCTCACTCAAGGTGATCATTCTATGCGATATATTGATTAACCTTAATCGGTTGAAACGGTATATCAGACATACCCTAGAATGTTCCACCTCATATAGGGACCAGAGACAATTGGCCACCACTGCCGCATACCTAATACTGCATGACGACCACTTGTGGGGTTCGTCAAAGTCCTGATGATCAATAATCCCTGCTGACACTAGGTTGAAGAGGACCCTCTCCTCATCATTCATGTCATGATTGCGATGGCTGTAGTCCATGTTGCGCGAAGCCCCAATAGCCTGTTGCCAGACTATGTCGTTGAAGGAACACCCGCTTGCATACTGACAACAAGGAAACTCGTTGTCCTCCTGCAATATCACCATGTTGACAAGCTATAAAGGCAAACTGAAATGAGTTTCACAAATCAAAGCTCGCTCAGCTCGCTTACCGATGACATGGTTGGGTATTTGAACCCATAGCTATCCGGTGTCGGCTTACCATGCTTGGAGTGAGGATGACTGTCTATACAAGAGATCCTCTGATTGCGAGGAGTAATGAAGGTGCAATTGTTCTTGAGAGTCATGGTGGAGGAGAAGAGCGGATTGCTGAGGGAATAGCAAAGAACGGTTGGGTTTAAATAGCCCTCATGCTAAGTCCCTTCCGCCTCACAAACTAGTGCTCTCTTATCCTGCCACACTTAGTCATCGGCCCGCCGTTGGGAAGAATCAGTCAGCAAACCCACCACCACACCAATCAGAGTCTAGACTGAACTCTATTGTGCTGAGCAAGCACACTCTATAAATAACCATTCCACTCATTACTATTGGCTTATCATTTCCTTCCATCATTTTCCTATTTGCTTACTTAAAAGATGGATGACGAAGATGGAGCTCCACATGGACTGAAGGAGTTCCACCACGGACCAACAGGACTCTGTTGGTCTGTGCGTAATCACATGGGGTGCATAGCATGGTCTGTGCTCAATGACCTGCCCTAGAGTTAGAGTAGTATAAATGTAGCCTCTCTAGCCCTTGTAGCTCCCCATCTCTATTATCATCGGATATCCTCTCCCCTCTCACTAAGCCTGGGTAGTGAGTGGTATTTAGGCTGAGGGTGCCTTTGTAACATTCAGACAAAGATCCCTTCCTCTCCCACTCTTATAAACCCCTAGAGGTCAACTCTTACTGGGAGACCTCTCCTGCATCTAGTGGCCAGGGCACCCATCGATAAAACCTTGGGTCGAATCCCACATCATTCAGACACTATCTGAAGATAGCTTGATACTGCCAGTCTGAAGAGGAGGCCTTTCTCCTGCTGGAATATTGTACAAGCAGGCATACAAGATGAGTATCCTTGTGCAAGGCCTTGCAAACCTCATTAGTGCTGGTGAGTGTTTGGGCTAGAGTGGCCTGACAAAGGGGTATCAACCGGATCATGATGTGGGTCAGGACTGGACCTTGATGGGCCTGGACTAGACCGTGATGGATGTGGCTGGACTTCAGTGATGGGTTGATCCGAGTTAATGACTGAGGCCTGGACCGGGTTATTGATGGACTGAGTGGGGCCAGATCATTGGTTCTTGTGGAGCCGGAATAGGGGCATCAATGATGGGCCTTGTCTGGACTGGTCCAGGTCGGGCTTAGGTTAGGCCTTGATCGGATCAATGGAGTGGGCTGGACCATGATATAAGGACCCCCCATTGGACAAGGAATCCCCATCAATCTGCTTTTCCCTTCCTCCCATCAGCTAGTCTCAACATGTCTAGCTTCTCCATTCAATCTTCTTCTCCCACCAACACTTCTCCTCGTCATCAGGCCATGATTGCTGACAAACGTGCCTCCTTCTTCTGTTCCTGGAACGCCACCACCCTTGCCCATGTGAGGGGTACCCATATGCACCCTTATCCTCCTCCTTCTTCAGTTTGGACTAGGGTGAACACCACCAAAAACTGTGATGAAGACTACTCTGATCTTGGGGTTAACGATTTTGTGTTATCCCACAAGGTCACTGCTCATAGGAAGTTGGAGTGTCTTCAAGGTTTGGTATTCACTTGTTCCCTGTTGGAAAGGGGAATGTATCATGCTATGGAGGGGATTGAGGTATACAATGGGCCCATTGAAGTGTCGATGGGTTATATGTCTTCTGTTGGGGTGATGTTGGCCAAGGAAATTGCCCTCACCAATGATGTGGTCAGTAGTGTTCGCTTGTGGCTTCTTGTCTTAGCCTAACAAACATTACTATAGGTTGGGGCCATTTCCATTACTACCAGAGGAATGGTTGCTTGGGTTGCCGAGTTAGAAGAGACCGTTCATGGGTTGGAGACGATAGTTCGTTGCCTCAAGAGGTCCCACGAGTCGTTGCATATTTACACAGAGATGGAGTTGGCCAACCGTGATCTCACCATCAGTCTTCTTAGGGCATGTGTGAACACTGTGGCCCCTATGGAGATTGATCTTACCACTGCCAAGGAAGAAGAGGAGTACATTTCTGCTCCTAGCACTCCTCCCACTTCCGGTAATACCTCCACCACCAACATCTCAATTAGGGTTGAGACCCCTGAACTTGTCATCCCGGAAGGTGTGCTTATCCTGATTGAGGATAGCTCGGAGGAGGAAGGAGAGGTGATTCCAGATGAGCTTGAGGCTCTGGAACCATTGGGGATCATCCTTCCTCACAACACCTTCAATTGGCAGGATGAATGTGCCCAAGGTCAGGAAGAGTACTATCATCGTCAGAGGGAGGAAGAGACATGTGCTCATTGTTGCACATAGGAATGACCTGTGTAGTTATTTATAAGATTTAAGAATCCCTAGCAAGCCTGTACCTAGAATAAATTCAATAA
>MU118257.1:0-12915 GCA_014904855.1 Thelephora ganbajun | reverse complement strand
AGATGGGGAGCTACAAGGGCTAGAGAGGGACTATACTTATACTACTCTACTCTAGGGCAGGTCTACTACGCACAGACCATGCAGTGCTACCCATGTGATTGCGCACAGACCAACGGAGTCCCATTGGTCCGTGAAGGAGTTCCGTGCGGTCCTTGCGGAGCTCCGTCTTCGTCATCCATCATTTTAAGTAAGCAATAAGAAAATGAAGGAAGGAAATGATAAACCAATAACAATGAGTGGAAGGTTTATTAATAGAATGTGCTTGCTCAGCACAATAGGAAAAAGTCTAGATCTTGATCGGTGTGGTGGTGGGTTAGCTGACTGATTGTTCTCATGGCGGGCCGTTGACTAAGTGTGGCGGGGTAAGAGAGCGCTAGTTTGTGAGGGAGTCGAGACTTAGCGTGAAGGTTATTTAAGCAGGAGCATCCTCCACCATTTCCCTCAGCAATCCGCTCTTCCCTTTCCCCTCATGACTCTTGAGAACAATCGTACATTCATCTCTCCTCGCAACCAGAGGATTACTCGTCTGGACGGTCGCTCCCATATGAAGTATGGTTCGCCCACGAAGGATAGTTATGGGTTCGAATACCCAACGATGTCATCGGTAGGCAAACTGGTCAAGTTTCGATTTGTGAAACTTACTCCAGTTTGTCTTTATAGCTCGTCGACGCGGTGATCAGTCAGGAGGACAATCAGCTCCCTCGTCATCAATATGCGAGCGGTTGTTCCTTCGATGACATCGTCTGGCAGCAGGCCATCGGGACTTGTATGAACATGGACCATAACCGTCGTGGTCGTGACATGGGGGATGACGAAAGCGTCCTCTTCGACTTGGTGTCGTCCGGCATCATTGACCATCAGGACTTTGACAAGCCCCATAAGTGGTCGTCTTGGAGCATCAGGTATTCGGCCGTGGTTGCCGATCGTCTTTGGAGCCTCTTCAAGGCAGAACGTTCTAGGGTATGTCTGATATACCGTATTAACCGATTAAGGCTAATCGATATATCGCATAGAACGATTGCCTTGAGCGAGAACTGCACGAACTAAAGGGGACGGTGTCCCTTATCAACACACGTCTCCTTGCCGTGGATCGCCACTCCTTTGATGCCAACAAAAAGGTGAACGAGGAGTTGGAAAAGGATTCGGTGCGCTTGAACCGCCACCGTCATTGCGTGGATCTGCTTCAGGAGAAGCACAACGGCTTGGTGTTGTTCACCAGCAACCTTTCCAACAGCATCGAACTTCATCGTCGCTCCTTGATCGCTCTGCGAGAAGGGATGTGTACGTGTATCCGTCCCGTGTCTCCTCCAATCGAAGGGTCCGGTGTGGCGCCTTCTTTTTCTCGTTCTCCTCCCTCGAGTCCTCCAAGGAGTCCACCGACTTCGTCATTGGTTGTTAACTCGGAGAGCCCAATCGTGGCTCCCATGGAGAACGCCACTCCTATCCCAGTACCACCACCTTGCTGCGCTCCCCGAAGAACCGTCGTGGAGTCATCAACCACTCTTCAGGTTATCACCGAAGAGGAGGAACGGGCTCTTGAAGACCGTATCATAGGGGCGTGACAGGATCAAGGTCGATCCGACGTACGTCAACAGTCGCGTCCTTTCCGTGACTTCCATCCTTACCGCAAGGCCTTAGGGAATAGGCCCAAGTATTCCCGTTGGCTCGGAGTCGAGCGAGAACTCCGCTCCAAGATGCGACGTGCCCGTCGTGACGTTGAGTCGGGAGCAGATGGAGACTCTGAGTCCGGGAGCGAGGGGCTATCGACTTTTGAGCGTGATGCGAGCCGTGATGATGATGCCAAACTCGACGGTATTCGCTCGTCTCTGGTCCTCTGACAGTGTGGGAGGGGAACTCCAGTTGATCTTCCCGATCTCTCAGGAGGAGTTCGACTCGTTGTTGTCCGGGGAGATTTCAGCCGAGGTTCGTGCGGTGAGGGAGAGTGAAGTAGTCCGGGATGGGGCTCAGGATGAGGAAGAGCTCGAGTACAGTGACGGGTGGGTGACAGACCGCAGCGTAGATCAGTGATTTTGCTGAGGTAGTACCGGTGTCAGTACTACAATCTAAACCCTTTTTATCGTTCTTATCCGCTTGAAGTGTGAGCAAGTCGAAATGGATGAAAGAGTGACTAAGAAAGTGTCCGTTGAAAACAAGAGAAATAGTTTGGTAACGAACGTGAAATCGTAAGGATTAAAAAGTTTTTTTGAAATTTACTCGCCAATAAACTCATAATCCTGACAAGGAGACTGACACCCGCTGGAGTATTGAGACAAGCAGGCACCTTAAAGACGAGTATCCTTTTTGTCGGGGAGTTACTATCCTCGTTTGTGCCGGTGAGCGTTTGGGCTAGAGTGGCCTGACACATATAACATGATGAAGGTGAAAGGATGGCACCATCGTTATTGTCATCATGCTTTTTGTACACCATCCTTTGACATCAATATACCCACATCTTTTATCACTCAGGCATGTAGAAAAGAACAAAAGCAAGGTGATATCATTAAAGGGGCCCTACTACTGATCAGGGAAGGCAGAGGTATCAGGAACTAGGGTGAGGACAGCATGATCAGAAGAACTGGGAGACCACAACTGCTCCTCATCCATTTCAAAACTCTCCTCCCCAACATTGTCAGGCCACTCTAGCCCAATCACTCACCAACACAAACAAGGGTAGCTATGCCCCATCCAAGGATACTTGTCTTGGGTGTCTGCTTGACCACAATACTCCTGCAGGTGTCAGTCTCCTCTTCAGACAGGCAGGGTCAAGGTTTCTTCAGATGGTGCCTAAACAACACGGGATTCAACCCAAGGTTTCCAATGGGTGCCCTGGCTACAGTTGCAAGATAAGTCTCCTGGGAAGGGTCGACTTATAGAGGTTATGAGAGTGGGAGAGGAAGGGATCATTCTGAATGTTCTCAAAGGCACCCTCAGCCTAAATACCGCTCACTATCCAGGCTCTTAGTGAGAGGGGAGAGGATATCCAATGATAATAGAGATGGGGAGCTACAAGGGCTAGAGAGGCTATCTTTATACTACTCTACTCTAGGGCAGGTCCTTCATGCACAGACCATGCAGTGCTCCCCCATGTGATTATGCACAGACCAGCAGAGTTCCTTTGGTCTGTGTGGAACTCTGTGCAGTCCTTGCAGAGCTCTGTCTTCATCATCCATCATTTTAAGTAACCAATAAGAAAATGAAGGAAGGAAATGATTGTCCAATAGCAATGAGTGGAATGTTTAAAAATAGAATGTGCTTGCTCAGCACAATTGAAAAGGGCCTAGATCTTGATTGGTGTGGCGGTGGGTTATCTGACCAATCTTTCCCATGGCAGGCTGTTGACTAAGTGTGGTGGGGTAAGAGAGCACTAGTTTGTGAGGCAAAAGGGACTTAGCATGAAGACTATTTAATCATGAGTGGTCTTCCACTATTTCCTCAGCAACTCACTCTTCTCCCCCAATGTCTCTTCAGAATGACAACATCTTTGTATCCCCATGCAACCAGAAGATTACCTGGCTTGATACCCAGGTCCATGCCCAGACTAGCTTCAGTACTGAGGCTACCTCCCCATTACAGGTTGGTGACATTGATAGGTCTTCAATCTAGAAGGTGTATTGACTCTCCTTACTAGCTTGTCAAAGCTGTCTTATCTCAGCAGGACCACAAGATGCCCCATCATGCTTGGGATGAGGGCAGGTCCTTTGATGACCAAATCTGGCAGTAGGCCATCTCCACTCTCTGTAATCAAGATGAGAGTTGTTGCACGAGGGAAATGTGCAATGATGAGAGCATCCTCTTCCAACTGATCCAGGGAGGGATTGTCAACATGTCCTCCTTTGACAAGAACCTCAAAGGTACTGGGGTTTGGTACTCTGCCATTATCGGAGATTGCCTCTGGTCATTGTTTGAACATGAATGTACAGGGGTACATTGTTGTTGTTGATCAGTTTAGATCAACATTAATGACATTTTCTAGAATGACTGCTTGGAGAGGGATCTCTTTAAGTGCATGGCAGATCTCCATGTCTGTCAGGATTGTGCAGTTTTTGGGCAAGTATTTTTCAAAACTTTTAATCCTTATGATTTCACGTTCATTACCCCACAAATTTCCCCTTATACCCTATCAATTTCTCCTCTTAACAAATGGACACTTTTGTAAACACTCTTTTACCCATTTTGACTTGCTCATACCTTAGACGTCAAGAACCTTTTAGTTGTATACTGGGATCAGTATACCTCAGGCAACTACTATCAACTACAAGAAGTCAATGTTGTCTCATACTATCCAAGCTATGTCTGTCCACTACTCAACAAGCAGATCCCAATCCCTAGGATCTTCTTTCTTCATTACAGAGCCCCAACAAACAACACTGTCCTTATAGCCCCACATCCCTAATCTTGTTCTGGGAAAGAGGTAGTAGCAGCCTAACATCAAAGGGTTAAAAGCCTATCAGGTGGGACATGCTGCATAACACATGCCCCTGAGAGACACTGGTTGTGAAACTCTTGAAGGAATCAGTGCTGGAGAAGAAGGCTGACCTCACAAGGACTATCCCCAATGTTCGACAGCTCATCAAGAGTAACACTGGAAAGAGAACCTTCAAGATCTCAACGAGCCTTAGCTTCATGGTGACGTTGAAGCCGTTCCCTCTGTTTGTGCTTCTTGCCCTCTATGGGAGACAAAGGAACGTCAATGAACAGCCCAACCGAAGCTGACCTATGGACAATGGGCATAACAACAGGAGCAGAGGCTTCCACAGTTTGATCTACAGGAAGATCATGAGGAACAACAGTGATCTCTCTACTTGGGTCAGACACGAAGTAGGAACCAGACCAAAGGATTATGAACTTAGGAGGAAAGGTGAACTCCCTTTCTATCTCATGAAGTCGATCTTCAAAACAAAGGATCCTTCCCAACAAAACACAATTATCTGCCATCGCCTTGTTAGGGCCACCTGCCCTATGGACTCACTGAAACGCACGACGGCGTGCCGGGGCCAGTGCGGGTCGCAAGAGTGTAGCGTGTCGATAGCGTTAAGGCTATGACCGAACTAGACAGGGGGGGGAGTCGACGATTCCCAGGTATTCTAGAGAGGGTAGTCCTCAATAGTTTAGGATGAAGACGTAAGAGGAGGAGGACTAAGAAAGTGAAAAGAAGGGATTCCAGCCGGATAACGGCTGGAAGTCTCAGGACGTCCAAAGGTAGGGAGAATCCTAAGATTTCAAGACTGGGGAACTAATTTCCTCCAGTCGTGCTAATATACATGAGTTCGTGATCGTAAGTAAATAATCGTAAACAAGAGAACAAACATAATTAAACATAAACAGAAGGCGTGAGGGTTTCGTTAATTGGTCGTCATCAAGACGTCATAGAAAGAAGATAAAAGAAAGTATTCATCGTCCTTTAAGTCTCCATCTACTCATCATATCCTTCCCTCCTCCACCAAGTTCCCAACCCTACATCCGACCATCTAATCATGCTTGATATTTGCCGTCTTGACTTCCAATTTTCCCCTGAGGTGGAATGGACTCTCGTTTCTCATCACCGTGTGTTGGTCGTCCTCCTTTCCTCTCCATTCCACAAGCGTCGCTTCTTGAAGGTGGCTTCCAGGAAGGGAAGACAGGGATACACCCATGTCTTCTTCAATCACCGTCTCCTTGACCATCCACTCATCTTCCTTCCATTTTGGACCATGGAGGGTTTGGATGAGTACCTCCAGGATTTGATTCGTCTCTCTCATAGAGCGGCTTGAGGTAGGCGTTTGCCTTGATTGACTTTAGTGTTGCTCAAGTCGAATCGTCAGGGTTGCCTGTCTTGTGTATGGGGAGAGTAGGATAGGGAGGAGGAGTTTGGAGGGGGAGTGTTAGGAGAGGGTGGAGGAGGAAGAGGTGGATATGGGTGAGGAGGGGTTATGGTCTCCGAGTTCCTCCGATCGCGCTGTTCTCGCTCTTGTTCCGGATAGCCTCGCTGTTCCTACTCAGTAGGGACTCTCATTATGATACCTTCCTGCTTTTCGTTTCTCCGTGTGTGCGTGAATCGGTTAAGAGTCAGGTGTTATATTGCATGGAAAAAGGGAGGTATACAGGTAAGCGCGATGACACGCCTGATAGAAGTTCTTTTCTATCTGATCGATCTACAGGAATACAACAGGGAACAATCAGTCAAACAAGGAGACTCGATTTGACAAGCAGACAAACCATTGCTTGTTGCTTTTCGAGCAGACTCCAAAGACGCTCCCCCACGACCACCATGTACCTAATAATAGATCTGATGGCGACATCATTGGAAGGAGACAGGTCAACAACACCCCTCTCAATCAGTTGAAGGAGGACGCTCTCGTCATCATACATCATGTGGTGACGACGATTCTCGTCTATGTTCCTCAAGGACGAAATCAACTGTTGCCACATCTGGTCATTAAAAGACCCATATGACTGGAAGACACGACAAGGCATCTCCCAACCCTCTTGCACTAGAACGGCATCAACAAGCTACAAGAAGGATCAGACAACAACAAGACATTGACAACCTGACTGACCTCTTTTGGATGGTTGGCATCAAGAATATTTTGATCTCAATTGTGTTGTTCTACCACATACTGGGTTATGTTCTGGTTGCGAGAAGAGATGAAGACTTTGTTGTGTTGGAAAGACATGGAAGAGAAGAGCAAATCACTGAAGGAATTAAGCGGAGGACCATCAGGCTTTAAATAGCCTACATGCTAAGTCCCCTTCACCTCACAAACTAGCACTCTCTTATCCTGCCACACTTAGTCAACGGCCTGATGTGAGAAAGATTGGTCACACAACCCACCACCACACTGAACAAGTTCTGGACCTTATTCAATTGTGTTGAGCAGAACACATTTCTATTTTTACACCTGATGGCGCCATCCTTTCACCTTCATCACATTATATGGCACCATCATGACATACTCTTTAGTCATCAATTTCTTTTTAGAGACCCCATCAAATCCAGGTCATTCCAGACCTTGACACCCCTTTATGATTCTGAACCCATGATGCGACTAACCACATCATTGATGACTTCATCTTCTAGACCATGACACAATTAACTTTGTCATTGATGATTTCCCCATTCACTTCATTCTGGGCCCCTTCCATCACTTACCCCTATCTTTTAGTGTACAAACTAATTTGGTTCAATCACTTCATCTTTTGTTTCACACCTTTCTTGATCAAGACCAAACCCCCCTTTGTTTCCTATTCATTTAACCCTCCCCCATTTCTTATAGGCCCATAAAAATAGGAGACAGAACTCTGCATGGACTGCAATGGAACCCTGCTGGTCTGTGTGCAATCACATGGAGAGCATAGTGTGGTCTGTGCACAAAGACCTGCCCTAGAGTTAGAGTAGTATAAGTATAGCCTCTCTAGCCCTTGTAGCTCCCCATCTCTATTATCATTGGATATCCTCTCCCCTCTCACTAAGAGCCTGGATAGTGAGTGGTATTTAGGCTGAGGGTGCCTTTGAGAACATTCAGAATGATCCCTTCCTCTCCCACTCTCATAAACCTCTAAGGGTCGACTCTTACTGAGAGACCTTTCCTGCATACAGTGGCTAGGGCACCCATCGTTAACTCCTTGGGTCAAATCCTGTGTCGTTCAGACACTATCCAAAGACACCTCATTTCTGCCAGTCTGAAGAGGAGACTGACACCCACTGGAATATTGAAATGAGCAGGCACACAAGACAAGTATCCTTGTGCAAGGCCTTGCAAACCTTGTTAGTGCTGGTGAGCATTTGGGCTAGAGTGGCCTGACAGGATTCAACCCAAGGAGTTAATGATGGGTGCCCTGGCAACAGTAGTGCAGATGGAAGGTCTCAGTAATAGCTGACCTTCTGTAAGATTTCAGAGTGGGAGAGGAAGGGATTGTGCCAAATGTTCTCAAAGGCACCCTCAGCCTAAATACCATTCACTATCCAGGCTCTTAGTGAAAGGGGAGAGGATATCTGATGATAATAAAGCTGGGGAGCTACAAGGATAGAGTGGACTACTTTTATACTACTCTACTCTAGGGCAGGTCTGTCATGCACAGACCATGCAGTGCTCCCCATGTGATTATGCATGGACCAGTGGAGTTCCATCTTTGTCATCCACTATTTTTAGGGGCCAATGAGGGGAAGTGGAAGGGCTAAAAAATACACAGTAGAAGGGCCCAGAAGAAGATGGAAGGATTAAAAATAAGAACATGCCAATAATAGCACAGGACAGTCATCAATGATGAAGTTAATGTCATCATGGTCTAGAATATGAAGTCATTAATGATGAAGTTAGTTGTGTCATGGGTCTAGATCAAGAAACAGATGACTGTCAGGATTATGTGGTTTGAGGCGGGTAAAATTTTTCAAACTTTTTAATCCTTACGATATCACGTTCATTACCCACCTATTTCTCCATATACCCTATCAATTTCACTACTTTACCAAACAGACACTTTTGTAGACACTCTTTCACCCATTTCAACTTGCTCACACAAACAGCGGAGGTTGGAAAAGAGTTTTATTGCGACACTGATACCGGTGTCACCTCGGCAAACTACTCAAGTCCAGCTACATTACGATCAGTTACCCACCTGTCACTATACTCCAACTCATCATCCGCAGAAGCCCCACTCCGAACCACGTCCTGGACAATCACTGGATGAACCTCAGCCTCCATCTCTCCAGACAAGAGAGAGTCGAATTCTTCCTGAGAAATCGGGAAGACAAGCTGAAGCTCACCACCGACGTGATCAGAGGATAGGAGACGAGCAGACACTGTGGCGTTCGGCATCAACGTCACTGCTTGCATCACGCTCAACATCTGATAACCCCTTGCTTCCAGACTCGGAATCTGCAGCTGCTCCTGAGTCAACTCCACGACGGGCGCAGCGCATCTTTGACCTGAGCTCCCACTCAACTCCGAGCCAGTGAGAGTAGTTGGGATGGCGTTGTCCTAAGGCCTTGCGGTAAGGATGATAGTCTCGATGAGTGCTAGCCAGACCTACAGCTCCTTGATGCTGCCAAGCTCCCACAAGACAATCCTCAATTGCCTGAGCCTCTTCCTCACCAATCGGTCGAAGGGTAGTGGTTGACTCCACCACCATTCAACGAGGGATAGGAGCCAGGGGAAGAACCGGAATGGGCACCATGTTCTCTGCTGGTGCAACAACAGGTTCTTCCGATTCGGCAACAACTGGCAAACCAGAGGGAGACCTTTCCTGACAAGGAGTGTCAGGATTGTACAGTTTTTGGCAAGTAAAATTTCAAAACTTTTTAAATCCTTACAACTTCACGTTTGTTACCCCCATTTCTTTTATATACCCATCAGTTCCCCCTTTACAATGGACACTTTCGTAGTCACTCTTTTATCCATTTCAACTTGCTTACGTTTCAGAGCTCGAGAAGAGGAAAGAAGGTTTTATTGTAGTACTGGTACCGGTACTACCTCGGCAAACTACTCGAGACCCGCTGCACTACAATCAGTAACCCACCCATCGCTATACTCGAGATCATCATCATCATCCTGAGCTCCCGACCGAACTACCTCTGTATCCTGCACTGAGCGAACTTCTGCCTCGATCTCTCCCGCCAACAACGAGTCGAACTCTTCTTGAGAGATCGGAAAGATCAACTGGAGTTCTCCCCCGACGTTATCAGAGGAGCGGAGACAAGCGAAGACTGTCGAGTTGGGCATTAACATCACCGCCCTCATCACGCTCAAAAGCCGATAGCCCCTCGCTCCCGGACTCAGAGTCTCCATCTGCTCCCGATTCAACGTCACGACGGGCACGGCACAACTTGGAACGAAGGTCTCATTCGACGCCGAGCCAACGGGAGTATTTGGGACGGCCTCCTAGAGCCTTTTGATAAGGATGATAGTCCCGGTAGGAGCGATGCTGTTGATGTACAGCTGAACGGCCTTGTTCTTGCCAGGCACCTACAAGGCGGTCCTCAATCTCTCGTTCCTCTTCTTCTGTGATCACTTGGAGAGTAGTGGTCGATTCCACCACTTCTGTCCTCTGAGGAGCACAACAAGGAGGAGGAACCACAATAGGTTCCTCATTCTCGATAGGAGGAACAGTAGGAGGGCTTTCAACGGTAGCTGGCTGAGGAGATGGTGGAGGAGAATGAGAGAAGGACGGTGCCCTTCCCGAACCATCGACCGGAGGAGTTTCAGGACAGACGCATGTACACATCCCACCACAGAGTGCGATCAAAGATCGACGATGGAGCTTGATGGAGTCCGACAGGTTGGTGGTATACATTACCAACCCGTTATGCTTCTCCTGGAGAAGGTTGATGCAGCTACGGTGACGGTTCATCCTCTTGTTGGCCTTACCCAACTCGGCATTCACCTTTTTGTTGGCCTCGAACGAATGACGATCTACGGCCAGGAGACGGGTGTTGAGGAGAGTGACAGTCCCCTTCAACTTGTTCAACTCCGACTCTAAGCGATCATTCTATGCGATATACTGGTTAGCCTTAATCGGATGACACGGTATATCAGACATACCCTAGAACGATCGGCTTCATGAAGAGCCCAGAGACGGTCAGCAATCACCGCCGAATAACAGATGCTTCTGGACGACCACTTATGGGGCTCGTCAAAGTCTTGAGGATCGATAATCCCCGCCTGGATCAAGTCAAACAGGACTTTCTCATCGTCGGCCATGTCCCAGCCCCTTCTGGTATAGTCCATGTTCTTGGATGCACCGATAGCCTGTTGCCAGACTATGTCATCGAACGAGCAGCCACTCACATATTGACGACGAGGAAACTCGTTATCTGCTTGCGAGATAACGGCGTTGACAAGCTATAAAGGCAAACTGAAATGAGTTTCACAAATCGAAACTCATTCAGCTCGCCTACCGATGGCATGGTCGGGTATTCAAACCCATAGCTATCCTTAGTGGCCTGGCCATTCTTGCAGTGTGGATGACTATCAAGACGAGAAATCCTCTGGTTGCAAGGAGTAATAAAGGTGTGGTTGTTCTCGAGAGTCATGGTGGAAGGGAAGAGTGGATTGGTGAGGAAAAAGCAAAGGCTGCTCGCGCTTAAATAGCCTTCACGCTAAGTCCATCTCCCTCACAAACAAGCGCTCTCTTACCCTGCCACACTTAGTCAATGGCCTGCCATGAGAACGATTGGTCACCTAACCCACCGTGATCGCGATCAAAGTCTAGACCTTTCTCAATTGTGCTGAGCAAGCACCTTCTATTAATAAACCTTCCACTCGTTATCATTGGTTTATCATTTTATTCTTTCACATTCTTATTGCTTAGATAATCTGATGGATGACGAAGATGGAGCTCCGCAAGGACTGCACAGAGTTCCACAAGGACCGCACGGAACTCCGCTGGTCTGTGCATAATCACATGGGGCTACACAGCATGGTCTGTGCGCATAGGACCTGCCCTAGAGTAGAGTAGTATAAGTATGACCTCTCTAGCCCTTGTAGCTCCCCATCCTAATTATCATTGGATATCCTCTCCCCTCTCGCTAGTGATAGTGAGCGGTATTTAGGCTGAGGGTGCCCTTGTAACATTTCGACATTGATCCCTTCCTCTCCCACTCTTACAAACCTCTAAAGGTCGACTCTTTCCAAGAGACCTCTTCTGCATATAGTGGCCAGGGCACCTATCGTTAATTCCTTAGGTCGAATCCCGTGTCATTCAGACACTATCCGACGATAGCTCATACCCTTAATTGGAGCGAGCAGGCATACAAGACGAGTATCCTTGTGCGAGGTCTAGCTAACCTCGTTAGTGCCGGTGAGCGATTGGGCTAGAGTGGCCTGACAAGGAGTGGATGGTGAGGAGAACAATGGCACTGCACCTGACCCGTCAACCAGCAACTCTGGCTGAACGTTACACAAGCACATTTTATCACGGAGAGAAAGGAGACCGCGACAGTGTAACTCCAGTTGCAAGGAATGACCCCTGACAAACTGAACAAGCGCATTGTGCTTGTCCTGCAGAGTATTAAGACAGGAGCGGTGGCGATTCAATCGGACTCCATCCTTCTCCAACTCAGTGTTAACCTTCTTGTTGGCATTGAAGGAGAAGCAATCAACTGTCAAGAGATGATTGTTCAAGAGAGCCACCTGCCCCTTCAAAGCCTGGAGGTCGGCTTCCACATGATCATTCTATGCGATATATGTGTTAGCCTTAATTGGTTAATACGGTATATCAGACATACCCTGTGACGTTCCATTTCGTAGAGTGTCCATAGACAGTCAGCCACCACAGCCAAATACCTTATACTCCGGGACGACCACTTGTGCAGTTCGTCAAACTCCTGCTGGTCAACTAATCCGGCCGACACCAGATCAAAGAGCACCTTCTTGTCGTCAGCCATATCGCGGCCCTGACGCAAATGGTCCTGGTTCATGAGCGCTCCAATAGCCTGTTGCCAGACTATATCGTCAAAGGAGCACCCACTTGTGAACTGGCGACGAGGAAACTCGTTATCAACCTGCGAAATCACTGCATTGACCAACTAAAGGCAAACTGAGATGAGTTTCACAAATCGAAACTCGGTCAGCTCACCTACCGATGACATAGTGGGGTACTCAAACCCATAGCTGTCCTTGGTGGGCTGCCCATACTTGCAGTGGGGGCGGGTGTCGAGACAAGTAATCCTCTGATTCCGAGGAGAGATAAAAGTGCGGTTGTTTTCGAGAGTCATGTTGGAAGGAAGAGCAGATTGCTGGAGAAATAACAAGGAGTCGTAAGCGTTTAAATAACCTCCACACTAAGTCTCTTCCCTCCCTCAAATGGCCATGGCTTATTCCACCACACTTAGTCATCAGCCCATCTCGAGAAGCTTACTGAATCAGGAACCCACACTGGGGGCATGGGGTGGTGGATCTGGTGGGTACACTGCAGGTACACTGCAAGGAAATGGACAAT
>MU118256.1:0-16888 GCA_014904855.1 Thelephora ganbajun | reverse complement strand
TACTGCATCGTATCTTGTTTATACACGATGTAAAGGCCGGGCTGGAGGTCTTCGTTCTCGATGGATCGTAAGTACATGCCGGACACCATCACGGTTTTGAGTCAGCTATAGTCGATCCTTCCTTGCGTCTCATGGCGCCCGCCAGTACTCAGTGCTGGTAGGCACTCCGGATATTTCAAGCAACGAAAAAACAGGACAATGTTCGATGGCGTCGCCTCTACGCCATGGAGAAACGCAAGGTCTTGGTTGGCTACGATGAGAGGGATGAAATAGATCATTTCGATGGTCGAACTTCCTCCTATCCGGCGAGTCGTGATGCATGGAGCTCGATTCCCATTGGACCTACTTACCCTGGGATCATTTCTTGGGCTCCCTGTCGTGAGCCCCGTCCTACAAGGAGTTGATTGTGAGGGGAAGAGTGAAAAGCCGCGGAGGGAAACTTTGAGGTTGACATTTCGGGACAATCTTACCGTGTAAATAGTTGAAACTCGTATGTTCCCAACTGGTGCTGCTCAGGGTGACCATCTGTTATACTCGGGCTGTGCAAGCCTCGAAATTTCATAGAGGGTGTGGCATAAATACTTACTGGTTAGTCTCAAAATGAGTCCCAGGGGAGATGCCGGAGTCGTGCCTGTGGGCTTCCTAATCCGGTAATCCACGCTTCTCTCGATTCCGCTGGCTGAGGACCACAAACTCCTGACAGCCACCCACCCAAACTTCATCCAATCATGTCCATGTGCCCGCCATATGCGCCTTTCTTTGGATTCGCCGGTGTAGCCTCCGCGGTGAGT
Source organism: Thelephora ganbajun (assembly GCA_014904855.1). NCBI lineage: Eukaryota > Fungi > Basidiomycota > Agaricomycetes > Thelephorales > Thelephoraceae > Thelephora > Thelephora ganbajun. The sequence continues at coordinate 16,097 of MU118256.1, read as the reverse complement.
TGACTCCCCACGTTCCCCGTCTGAGGTGTCGCTCAACAACTGCGCCTTCCCGTAGATGGTGTTCAGCAGTGAGTTTACCATCGACGCTTCCCTCGTTTCCAACGAGACTTTGGCACTGATTACAATCTACTTCGCGTTGTTGTAGCTGTCGGGGCGGCGTTTGGCACTTCAAAGGCTGGGATTGGAATTTCTGGAATCGGAACGTTCAAGCCGGAGTTGATCATGAAGGTCGGGGAAGAAGAAATCGCGAAACTCGTGCATACTAATTGAAGAGCTCCTATAGTCACTAATTCCAGTCGTAATGTCTGGAATTATCGCCGTTTATGGACTGGTGGTATCTGTGCTAATAGCCGGAAGTCGTAAGTGCCATCTCCTCTCTTCTACCCACAAAACGAGAACTAAATGTCGCTTGTTTCTCGTATTTAGTAAGTCCAAGGATTGATTACCCCCTTTTTGCCGGATTCATCCATCTAGGGGCTGGCCTTGCTTGTGGGTTCACGGGGTTAGCGGCGGGTTATGCCATCGGGTTCGTCGGAGATTCCGTAAGTCACAAGCTCCTGTCCATTTCGCGTCCTTCGCTCAAGTTGTGTCACGACGTTTTCCCAGTGTGTGAGAGCATACGTGTATGAATCGAAAGTGTTTGTGACGATGGTCCTCATCCTTATTTTCGCGGAGGTCTTGGGGTTATATGGGTGCGTGGTATCTTCCTTCCTTCTTGCTCCTATTCAACGATCCCCCTACAGACTGATCGTGGCATTGATTATGAACACAAAGGCGACAGGGCTGAAATGCTGATAGTTACACCCAACACCTCTGATCCACATCTTGCTTTCGATCTCTTGTAATTATCCGATGACCCTCATATCATGTGTTTGACCAATCAGAATGCTTACAATCTCTCTCACTGAACGATATATATATGCAACAAGATCATTGTTCATGAGTACACATTCGAGGGTTCAAGAATAGTGGGATTTTGACAATTGTCTCTAACAGCACATCTCACACGGGCAACCTGTTCACAGTCAGAACTTCGAGCACACTGACACGACGAAGGTGAGCCACTCACAAATGATGTCCCCGATGAGATCGCAGCAACCCTCGCAGCATTCTAAAAAGCGTGGTCAGAAAGCGAATCGTACGATTTTAGGAAAGACATTACCGCAGCAGAGGAAACAACCGAATATCGCTAGGAAGCAGTCCTGAATACATTTTGAGAAGCTGTCCATAACGTACACCTGCGCGGACGAGCTCAACGAACCTTTGCTGCTCCTCCCCCACGAAGGCGGTGGGCCTTCCCATGCTCGTGGGTTTCTTGCTGTTGATTGTTGACGGGCGGACGCATAGCATCTAAGCAATGACAGGGCTCTGAGTCTACCGGCAGGACGAACGTGAAGTGAATTTGCCGTACTCATCTCGATTGAACTCCTAGGCTGTTCAACGGTCATTGTATTCTTAGTTGGGTTCTCCATTATCTAAGGTTGGCGTTCTGCACCGAAACAGTCAGATACGCCTAGCCCAGGTACCGTGTAGGTACGCACACTAAAGGAGGTTGGTTGGTTGGAATAGGTGGGAGGATAGGCGGACACCGTTCATCGGGCAGCGTTGAGCTCGTATATATAGGGCGTAAATAGGGGCAAGAAGTCCATCAACAGGGACGTCACTTGGTCGCCTGGGTAGCGTGTGGGCGGACACGGGCTGTGTCAATGACGAACCGAGTTATGTATTCTTAGATTTCTAAAAATATCGGATAAGCAGTCACGGAATTCCTACCTTTCGTCTTGACGATGATCGTGGAGTCGGATTCGAAACCGGGGGATACACCGGTGCATAAATATAGCAAGCATACTCACGATTTAGGTCCTCCAATCTCCCGGCTTAAGCATCACGGGGTGGGAGTCAGTAGGGCATCAGTAGAAGCTCCTCAAGATGTTGTGCCCGTCATCCGTTGTTGGGAGACGCCGCTGGTTGACCTCCGCGGCGTGTGAAGGTGGATCTTTTGTGGAGCCCCGGATAGGAGAAACTGTTGAACGGAGGGAGAAATCTCAGACGAGAAGGTGCTGCACTGGATTATCGAACCAGGAAAATCTTATAGACGAGGGATTCCTGCAGCGAAGGAATCGCCTTCAATAAGCGACCGCAGTGCTCGCACCATAGAGTGACTACGCGCAGTCATCTGGCCCCCAGCACGCCAAGACAATCAGGTCGCAGTTGCAGTGAAAGGATATACAGATGCACGTGGACTTCGCATGTATAGATTTTGGCGCGGGATTTCAATAAGTTACCTGCATACCGGTCAGGTCGGCATTTAATAGACCACGCATTTGATGAGAGGTAATCGGCAAGGTCAGGCGACAGGTTTTATTGTATATGAACCCTCTGGTCAACGAGCCGCAGTGCATCTGGCTCCCCTAGGGTTGGTCCAGTCCAGGTCTCTGGCGGTGTGGTGGCAGCAAATCCCGGCAGCCATCAATGATTATGATCGAATCGAATATAGGTAGCAATCACGTGCGCGCAGCCAAGCGGAAGTGCGCTACGTAATCAAACCTTGTTATCTGTTAAACTCTTTCATCTCCTCACTCTTCCTCTACTGACAGACTGACCCAGCACGAACGAAAGATGGCTCAGAAACATTACTCACCCGTACATACGCCGTCGCTCTCAATGTCAGAGCTCGTCTGCAAGACTATCGATTGCGATTCGACGGATCTCCTCATCGATAAATGGCTCGAACACCGAAACGACGCGTATTGGGATTGGTTCCAGCGAGTTCGTGAAAGAAAACACGTCGCGAATGCCGCGAAGAAGGGTCAGGTACTCCTTTGGAACAAGGGGGTTTTTGTCCCAGAGAACATCTTCTGCAGGACCGTGGATACTGGGCGCCTGATCCCCCTCGACCGAACCTGGACCACGCATGTCTACTATCATAAGTCTATGCAGGATAGGAGACTTTCATTGATGCCAGTGGTGTTCACAATGGTGGGATCTTGCCTCTATCACTTTCTTCCCTTCCACGTCGCTTAAGATGTGACCGACTACAGCTCCCTGAATTGATGCTCTTGCGGGGAATGCACGATCGTCGATGCGACGACATCTTCGTCATAGTCACTGATTTGAAACGGCAAGAAATGGACGACGTGACTGAGTACTTCAAACTCGTCTGCAAGCATACCTTCGGGCGGACGCTGAAACCCAGTATGGAGCAGAAGCTCTTGTACGAGCGTCAGTCCCCACGCCACAGTTCCCTTTACGGACCCTTAGCTAATAGCCTTCTTCTAGACATGCGATTGACTCATGCACTGGCTCGCCACCGTAGGACACCTTGTTTCCCTCAAATCGACCTTGCGTTCCGCGCCATCTTACGGGAACACAGCCCGCCTTTCATCGTCCTTTTCTCCCACCAGACCACCTCGTACTCGCAAATATTCTTCACGCACCCCGCATTCGTCCCAGCAGAAGAAATATTTTATGATTTCCCGAGTGGTTGCCCTAACCCATCATGTACCGAAGATTGCGAAATGATACGTTTCCCGCGTTGGGGCCAAGACGGCGCCACGATCTTGGACTTGAAGCGGGGTGGAAGGAACGGTGCACGCAGAATCAAGTTCCGAGACATGTGTAATTGGGTTGACTGCGACCTCCACTTTGACGATGATAGCGAGAGTCGACTACAGAGCATCGGCGAGGGAAGCAGCGATGGTAGCGTTGAGGACGGTGGTACTGCAGAGACAGAGTCGAAGAAGAACTCTGGATTGGTTTGCAGCAAGTGTCGGTTAGTGAAGTATTGCTCTCTGGATTGCCAGAGAAGGGATTGGATGGAGCACCGAAGGGTTTGCTCTAAGCCCGTTGACTGAGGGATAGCGTGTTATATTCTTTTATGCTTTTCTTTCTGTTCGCGGATGAGAGTTTTGGTATCCTTATTTTACGATTTTTTGACAGCAGGTTGGGTTTGTTTTATGTACATCTATCTTGAGAGGGTTGTCCGTCTGCGCTGTTATTCCTGCTCGACATTATGGATCCATTCACTGTGGGAACTGGCGTCACTTATGGTAAGTACCCAATGTGTACTCGTCATTGTCCGCGGTACTTCCCGGGAAAAACGGACACATGATTTTGTTGGCACTGGAGTACTGAATACCCCTGGGTACTGATTAGTCCAGTTTCGTCACATGAATCAGCATGATATCAGTGTCCCGTGAGGGTACTTTTTGTCAGTAGCCTCGCTTCCCACAGTGATTCCTGTCCGTGAGGAGGAGTAAGCGTGGGAATGACCTGCGTCATTCCGCTGTCAGGTCGGGCTACCAGAAGGAAGTCCGTTTGGAATCTAAGACCCGACGACCACCCTCCATGTCGCTACGTTACTTGTCTGCCAGGGTCGCTCAGCAGGTATAGCCCATACCTCCAGATCGGTCAGATTGAGCACGTTTTTTGATTGCGCATAGATCGATGATGAGTTGATGAGTGCCGCTGGGGCGTATTCACTTGACCAGGTGAGTAACCCGTGTATACTGTTTTGGCAAGGTTGCTGATTGCGATTCTTGGGGGTGTAGCTGATGGAATTGGCTGGTCAAGCGTGTGCGGTTGCACTTGCGAGAGTGTACGATAAGGCCAAGTACCCTAGGGTACTGGTTTGTTGCGGACCGGGAAACCAGGGCGGTGATGGGTTGGTTGCTGCCAGACATCTAGGTACGAAAGCGTTTTTATTCCGTTTCGTTATCTCGCTGAAGAGGGTCGGTCGTAATAGGATTTTTTGGGTACAAGACTTCAGTGTTCATGCCAAAGCCGGGTTCGAAGGAGATCTACCAGGTCCGTCCATCCATCACGCTCCAGATTCGCAAGAACTAACGAAGGAGAAAAACAACAACAACCCCCAATTCCCTCCTTACAGAGACTCAAAACCCAATGCGACAACATGCAAATCCTAACGACGTCCGACCTCGATTCGCTCAAAACCGCTTTGGCGTCTTCGGACGTGATACTGGACGCGATCTTTGGGTTCTCGTTTAAACCCCCCGTGCGCGCGCCGTTCGATGAGGTTCTCCCCCTCTTGACCCGATCCAGGCTTCCCATCGTATCTGTGGATATTCCATCGGGATGGGACGTTGAGGGTGGCAGACCTTCCAGCCCTCTCCCAGGTACCGACGGTTCCGGTGGGAAGAAAGTTGACGCATTGGATCCGGACGTCCTTATCAGTTTGACCGCTCCGAAAGAGGGGGTCAGGGAATACAGAGGTAGACATTTCCTTGGTGGAAGGTTCGTTCCGAAGAGTTTTGGGGAGAAGTTTGGGTTGAACCTTCCCGAGTACCCTACGACGGATCTCGTTGTCGAGTTGCTTGCTCCTTCAGAAAACACGGCGAATAAGCTGTGAGGGTTTGGAGGTTCGAGTGTGGGTCCACGAGGTCCACCGCCTGAAGCGTAATACAGAATTTAAATGCCTGTCGTAAACTCCGATAAACCTCATGAGTAGACGTCGTGCCAGCGAATTGTCTATGGTTACAGTCGAATGATGTACAGAACTGAAGAACGAATACGGAGTAATGTACGAACTTGCAAATCGTCAAGGGTCGATGACTTGCTCTACGGTCGGAACTGGAGGGGTTACTTGTCCTCGATGTAACCCCTTTCTACTCAACATCAGTCACCTCCACACAAAGGAGTAGGGAGGCTAATGGAGAATGACTCTCTGGTTCTCCCCCTCTTCCTGTTCCTCTGCCTCTTTCAGGAAGAGAACACAGATGCCGGCGATCACGAAGGTCACAACGCTCGCGTAAACGGGGAGTGAAACGTCGATCGTGAGCAACTGTCCACCGAGAATCGGGGCAATCATACCACCTCTAACATGAAACATGGGGTTAGCCCAAACCCATCAGTCCACTTGGAGGAGGCAATCAGAGGAGAACGCACATTCTTGACAACGCAGAAGCGATCCCACATGCAGAACCCCTCACGTTTGTCGAGAAAACCTCCGGGGTCCATCCATACAAGATCGCCCACATTGTAGTTGCGGCCAGAGAAACCCCGACCGTGCTCGCTTTTAGTAACAGAGGTCCATCGACTTTCACGAACACGAGGCAGAAGAAAGCGGTGAGGAAGGTGCTTCCCGCCAATGACCACCGTCGACCGAAGGACGATTCAACGAGGTAAGCGCCAAGCTGTGTTAGGGCGAAGTGTTACTAGGTTGAGTCTGGTACGATAGTTTCTTATCAAGGCACTCACAATCGCGCCAGGGCACCCCCCGATGGAGTAGATCACCACGTCCCATAGACTATCCTCCAATGACGACTCCACGGACTGGATTCCGGCAGTAGATCTTTGAGATGGCTGGGGGGTCACCCCTCCCAACCGCATCTCTAACAATTTAGGTAGAAACACGTTAAACACCGTGTATGCTACCGATCGCGTCAAATTGGGTCAAAGCTACCGGTTGCCACCAGAAATACATACCCAGTGCTGTTGAGAACCACATCGCCCAGATTGTCAAAGTCTTCCAGATCCACTCCGGTGCAAGGACCGACGCAATCCTGTCTAGAGAAGCCCGCAGCGGTTTCCTAATAAACCTTGGTAACCAGCCTGTGGATCTGTAAGGTACAGAAACCACCGAGGAACGGCGCCTCCCCAGTGTGTGTGTGAGACGAGGCCGGGGAGAGCGTGGAGTAACTTTCTGCCCATCGTCTTCCCCGTCCTCTGCTACCGAGTGGCCGGTGTGGTGTCGCTGATGATCGTGATCATGTAACTGAGAGGGGGAATGTAAAGCGGTGCCTATGAATGAGAGGCTAGGGCTTTCGATTGTCGGGGTTGTAAATGAATAGCTGTTGTTCCTGATTGCATTCGTTTCCCCTGTGGTGTTGTAGTCCGCCGAATCCGGAGTGCTTTCCGAAACCTTGGTTGTTTCATCGCTCCCCTCGGTGTCCGCGTTGAAGATAATCGAGGAACTGGTTACTGGGAGAAATGCTTGCTCTTCTTCTGGCCGCTCACGGACAGGGGAAATAGCAGAAAGCGAGAGGGACCTTCGAGAGGCTTTGACTGTGCCGAAGTGGTCCCAAACGTCTCGGAGGCTGAGGTCAAGTTCTTCTCCGTTGAATCTGGAAATTAATTGGAGATTTTCCACCGCCTCCATTGGTCGGCCAGCGGCGACGAGGTAGCGAGGTGATTCGTAGAGGCGGAAGAAGATCACGCGGAATACGGTCATTAGGAGCGTCTGAATGGATACATACAGCCGGAGTCAGCGTGAAGGATCAGAGGGGGGAAGATTCAGCAAACATACGAGGACACTAAGACACGCGAGGAGGTACTTCCAACCAAGGTTGCCTTTAGTCACATCGCAGTCAGTTGCGAAACATGTGTATCTCGGGATAATTATGAGGGCAGCGATCGCGGCGAATACCGCTCCGAAGGAGAAGAAGATGGAGAGTGCTGTTACGAGGTATTTTTTGTTGTTTGGCAACTGTTCTAGAATCAGTGTCCCGTCAGTCGGCATCGATCCCTATGCAGACTTTCAGTTTCTCGTACTCGAGTATGTTCCAAAAATACCTACTCCCACGGCACTCCCCAACAGGAAAAGAGCGATACATAGAGACCAGAATGAGGTCGTGATTGTCGCCAGGAGTCCAAATAGGGAGGTGAACAACAATGTTCCATTAAACGCCATACTACGACCCAGCAGATCAGAACCTAGATGACAGTCAACGTGAGTACCCCCGAACGCCACGAACGCGGGCACTCGCATGTTCCCCAACCAACAGCGCCGATCATCATTCCAGCAAACATAAAAGAGGAGAGAGCGCCAATTCGACTGTCGGGAACTAAATCAGGAGATCTTTGGTCAGCTGACGGGAACTGAAATCGGTTTGGAAGCAAGTGGGCGCACTAGAGTATTGATCTTGCACTCGTGGCAGAATTATAGCGACAGCTTGGATCCACATCTACAAGACCCACGGTGGTCAGTAGAGGGACGATGTATAAGACTCAGACGTGACGCACGTTGTCAGCCATCCAGCCTTACAGCCCCGCGCATACGTGAATCAATACGCTCGTGGTAATCTGCGTTAAGAGCCAAAGGTATCTCACCGAAGCCACATAAGGATAACAGAGTCCATTGATACGTGCCTTGAGCGCTGTTCGTCTAGCTTTCCAATCATCAACAGGGTTTTTTCGGCTGTTCTGACGCACCCATTCCGATTCTGTCTATAGTGCGGTCGAGAGGTGTGCGGGCGTCGAGTTCATCGACGATGCCTCGTTCGTCTGGATCGGACATGGAGTTGTGGCGAGAGGGGTGAGGAGAAGACCAGACACCTGACACAGGGCGTGAGACCGTGGCCATAAGTATTTGTAATCTGCTGTCGGCTTGATTGTTACACTGATACAATTGGTTGGTTACAAAGGCGAAATGTTGATCGTTCATGATGGATATGGCAACCCTTTCCCACGTTCACTGCCTTCCTACTTCTGTTCCTCTGACTGGATCGTCCCCAACAAAGCATTCGCCTCATCCAGCGGCCCACCGCTATCCCCTTCTCGTCCGTACACATCGAGGATCCGCCGCGCGATCGCAAGGTAGATGCTAACAATGTCGAGATTTTCGCGTATCTTTTCATTGAGGTACTTCTCCCACGCAACCTGTGCCATATCGAGGACATGAACACCTAGGCAGACGGATCAGTAGGTAAAATTGAATAACTGGTGCGCGAACCTATCTGTGGGTAGTACGGTGGGTAGATACATAGGTAGATCGCAAAAATGGTTTTCCCAACGGTCATGGCTGCCTCGAAGAACCTTTCGCGGAACGCGAGCCTGAACCTCTCCGTGAGGACAGAAAGGATAGAGTCGTCCATCAACGGTTGGAGGTCCTCAGGTAGTCTGACACATAACTGTTCCTCAGGCAATTGGAAGTCGATTGTTATCCCCTCCCCAAAAGCGAGCTGACACAACATGGGGTCGAGCAAGTCTACAAGGGGCAAGACCTGGGTTGCATCGACCGGGTGGATATCCATCGATGACTGAACGGTGCACAATTTGCACGAACAGTCAAAACCGTAGGTATCCTTAAGTCGGTTCTGTCGCTCTGGGTAGGAGATCGCGGGGTCGAGATAAGGAATCGACACCTAGAGGTTATTATCCGTAAAAAAAGTCTTTATCGTAGATAAAATGGCAGTAATCTAACCTCTTCTCCCTCAGATATTTCACGGATGGTAACCACCTCTGCCCGAGGCTTTTCTGATGCGGATAGGATGTACCTCAAAACTGCGTTTGGGGAGCAGGAGTGATTCAAAAGACGGCTAGTAAGGGGAAGGATAGCAACCCCGATGCCTCTCAAATGGTTTTGAACGACGTGATTATTGTTTGGAAAGCGCTGGTAAAGTGTGGGGACCCGAGAGAGGAGATTGTGATCTACTCTCCTCATTGGGACTATCGGTGGTACTTCCAACCCATGGGGGGAGGGTAATAAACTTTCGAAGATGTCAATGGATGCTGCAGACTCCGGTCGCTGGAGGGCGATCTCTGCCACCAGTTGTGACAGGACTCGGCAATCCACCTCCTGGTCGTGTGGGAGCGCTGCGCAGGCATCGGACATCATGAATCTGAACAGGACTCTGCAAATAAGCTTATGACCGCTATCCCAATGTCGCTTTTGACCTGTGAACCGTCTCCATGTTCAGATACATGTCGATAACGGGGGATCTGGCATACACAGTTCACCACAGTACCCCTGGACTTCACAGCCGGTACATTTGCGGATCCTCAACTCAGGTTCGGCCTGATCGCTGCGATTGCAATAATCGCATCGGCGGCCTGTTTGGTAGGAGAACAAGACGGAGGTAAGAACTGGCTCAGTCAGGACTACAGTGCCAATCGGAAGCTCTCGTGTCGCTACAGCTGCATTCCTCGCAGTGGGATGGTCAACAAGTTTGAGAGTATCGGGAATATCGGTGGCGATGGCGTCCATGATGAAGATGCGGTATATCTTCGGCGTCTTGACTCGACGCGTTTTATGGTTGAAGATATTCACCTCACACGTGATCAAATCTCATTAGCCCCCGCCTCTTTGACGCGCCATCACCTTTACCAACCGACCTGACCAACGATGGCTACGCTGAACAAGCTCGCGATTCGGGGGATACGCTCATTTGACGACAAGCAAATCTCCGTCATCGAGTTCTTCTCCCCAGTAACTGTGATTGTTGGACACAACGGCAGCGGCAAGACAACTATCATCGAATGTCTAAAGTATGCCACAACCGGAGACCAACCTCCGAATACTCGTGGTGGAGCATTCATTCATGATCCCAAGATGGCTAACGAGAAGGAGGTGAAAGCACAGGTGAAACTGAGATTCAACACTGGGAATGGGAAGAGAATGCTCGCGGTGAGAAACCTGAGTGTTACGGTGAAGAAGGGAGGCGCTTTGACTATGAAGACTTTGGAGAGTATCCTGGCCAACGCGAACGATAATGAGAAGAGCGGGAAGGTCTGTCGTATCGCACTATACCGCTTGAAGTTATTGAATACCCACCCGCAGAGGGGGGTTATCTCAACGAAATGCGCGGAGATGGATACAGAAATTCCACATCTACTTGGGGTCTCCAAAGCCGTACTCGAGAATGTGATATTCTGCCATCAGGAAGATTCGTACTGGCCGTTGGCCGAACCTGCGGCCCTCAAGAAGAAATTTGACGACATCTTCGAGGCTACCAAGTGAAGATGTTAGTCTGTCTCTGTTCATTCGTTTACTAACTGGAAACAGGTACACTAAAGCGCTCGATGCCATCAAGTCCCTTCGTAAGGACCGAGTTGCTGAGCTCAAGGCCGAACAAGCACGCCTTGAATCCCTCTCTCGCGAGAAAGCCCACTCTGACAAACTCTTAAAACGCGTTTCGGACCTCAACTCAACCATTACCACCAAGGAGTTTGAGTATGAAGAGGTTAAACGCGAGTACGATCAACTCGTCCAAGCGAACAAAAAGTTCTACGAGCAGAGTACAAAGTTCAGAGAGATGTACCTGAAGCTTGAAAGTTTGCAAGAGAAGAAGACGAGGTATGAGGAAGACCTGGCAAACGCGAAGGAGAATCTACACGTGGTCTCAGGTTTGGTGTCCAGAACGAAGATTTTCCTTCCTCAGCTGACCGTTCGTCGTTACAGGTACCGATGAGGAGGTCATGCAACGACTGAATAACTTTGACAAACACATCGCCGAACAAAAGGAGAAGCGAAGGTCTGAAGCGAGTAACCTCCAAGATCTCGAAGACGAGTTGGCTGGCGCCCGTAAATCCCACATGGGGGCTGTGAACGAACACGGTAGCCTAAAAGCGGAAGAGAAGGTGATTCGATTCTCCATTTTCCCCTCTTCCACCGGATAGTATTGAGCTCCCGCTGTCCAGGCACAATCGCGTAGGATCGAGGAACGCGAAACCCTCATCCGTTCCATCGGAACAAAACACCACCTAAAGGGCTATGACCATTCTCCCCTTGAGAAGGAGAAAGTTGTCGAGTTCATCTCCCGGCTTGGTGATCTGCAACGACGTCAGAATGCTGAGACCGAACGACTGCAGGTGAGACTCCGATTATATGCTGTGTCTAAACGGTACTGGGCTGATGCCATCACAGACGGAGAGCCGCACCAGGATGGACGAGTACAATGTTATGGCCAGGAAGTTAAATTCGGAGTTGGAAGCTCTGAAACAACAGAAGTCAACGATGAAGAACCAGATTGTGAGAGGCCTGACATCCCCCATGTACTCCAGGGCCAGCTGCTTACACTGCCTCGTTGTTCCACAGGCGACCCTCCGCTCCAAGATAACTTCCGCCGAATTCTCCCTCGATCAAACATCCTCGCTCACCACAGACATCCGTACTCTACAAGGCGACATCGAAGAGAAGAAACGCCGTCTCGACAAAGTTCGTCAGGAGATCAAGGACGCGAACTATGACGAGAAAATTGCTGAGAAGAGCAGCAAGGCGAGGGCATTGGAAGATCAGAGGGAAGATTTGAATGGAGAGATCAGGACCTTGAGTTTGCAGGCGGACTCGAGAGCTAGATTGGATATCAAGAGAGCAGAAATGAGGAGCAAGAAAAATGAGGCGCAGAATATGTGGGTCCCGGGGACTCGTCTAGTTTTTCTGACTGTGGACTTTTCTTAGTTTGGACGTCAACAACCCCAAATTCCGCAAGCTTGTGGGTAAAGACGCGAAAGCCGAAACGATGGAGAGGGAACTGGAACGTGTTTTTGCGTAAGTGTCCGAACGTATGCCACTTCGTTCTTCTGATTTCTCGTCCACAAACTTTGACAGAGAGAAAGAGCGGGAGCATGAAAACCTTGACACCGTACACTCCGAAGCGAACAGGAACCTACAACAGGTTGAGACCACGCTTACGAACATGAAGGCTCAGTTGGAGCTGAAGAAAGAGGAAGTACAAGGTCCGCTCCACTCAGACCATCCTCGCGTTCCTCGAGATCGACTCAGGAGTCTCTGAACAGCCTTGGAAAAGAAGATCAAGCAAGGAATCAAGGAAGAACTTTACGGACCCAACAGTACTGTGGAAGCAGCATGCCAGGTGGCGAACGACGAGGTTAACCAGCGCGGAAAGTGAGTCTTTTTCTTCCTGTATCCTCGCCGGCACTCACTCCACTCCACCCTACAGAGATTCGGGTGCCATCCTCGGTGCGAACCAGATCTATGAGACCCTCTTGCGGACAGGCAAGACTAAGAAAACTTGCACGGCTTGCAATCGTCACCTAAATGCTCAGGAGATGACCGTGTTCGAGAACTACGTAGGTGTGTTTGATTTATCGCCAATAGAATTCAATGTCGACAATCTTTCGTTTCACCCAGCTACAAGAACAAATGAAGCGAACATCTCCAGAGAAGATTAAACAGGAGCAGGAGGAACTCAAGGAGTGGCAAATGGAACTCACGGACGTACAGAGGCTTTTACCCGTCGAGGCTACTAAGAACAAGCTGGTGGCACGCGAAATTCCGGAACTAGAGCAGTCCATCAAGGAGAAGCAGAGGGAGATCCCCTCGCTAACTGACGCTGTCAACAACGTGCGTTGTGTCGGATTAGCTGCTCATCTCGATCGCTGATGCACCTTGACTACCCTCTCATAGGCATTGACTAAGTTTGGCGATGTCAAGAAGGAATTAAAGGACCTGGCATTGATGAAGCAGCATGCTGCGAGCGTCTCCAAGGCCATCAAGGACATCGAGAGGATAAGTCAGGAGGTGAAAAACCTCGAGACAGACCTCGAGGCAACCGGGTCTTCGAGGACTGCCGAGGATGTCCAGAACCAACTAAATGATGTCTCCGCCAACCTGTGCGTTGTTCCTTCTTGTTTCCTGGGTCACTATATCCGGTGTACTGATCGCGCTTGGCGTAGTCGATCCAACGAGCGTGAACGTCAGACCCTCCAAACCGAGAAGGAAAGGGCTCACAATGCTCTGAGGACCCACGAGAAGGATTTAGGCGATATGCAACTCCGGGAGGTCAACCTCAAAAGTCAAATCAAAGACCGGAGTGTGTTGGAGAAGCAGGTCGAGGAGATGAAGGCTGAAGTTACTACCGCTTCTCAGAACTCCAAGGTAGGAACAGTGTCACTCATCCCCTTCCCTTTGTCAAGTTAACTTTGTGCCAAACTCTACCATAGGATATTGATTCGAAGATCGAGGCCGCTCAGGCTCCGATCAAGAAGCTAGATGAGGAGTATGAGCTAGTGCATGCCGAGCTGACCAGGAAGATCTCGGAGGCCCAACGGATGTCACAAGAGTTGAACATGAGCGTTGACAGGCTGGACGGTGTCAACAAACTCATCGACAGGTGAGTAAGGTGTCTACATCGTACCTAAAATGACTCACTCATACTGTGCCCGTTTAAAGATACATCCGCGAGAAACGGGGTCGCCAGCTCAAGGAATGTGAACAGCGCATTACCGAACACGAATCCAGGATCAGCCAGCTCGCGACGGACATCGAATCTGCCCGAGATACTATCGCAGCCATCGACAAGGAAGTCAACGAGAGTAACGCTTCCATGACAAACCTCCGGGAGAATATCCGAGTACGAAAGTTGGCCAAGGAGATCGATGCCACGCAAGCGGAAATCGATGCAATGGATATGGAACAGGCTGCGAAAGCAAGGAGACAGTTTGATCAGAGGTACAACTTGGAGAAGCAGAGGGAGACCGAGATGCAGTCCAAGGTCCGTCGAATCCAAGTCCTGTCTTTGGTTTTCTGGAAGTTTACCGCATACGACTTCCAGTACGCCCATATTGGAGGAGAACTGAGTTCGCTCAAGGACCAGGTGGAAACGCTGGAGAATGATCTGGCAGAGTTCGAGAACGTCAATAGGCGGTATAAGGACCAACTGATCAAAGTCAAGGTGGGTACTCCTGAGTTGGCCTACGCAATTCCCTACTAACACTTTTCATCTACAGATGTCTGACATGGCGAATAACGATCTTGAGAAATACACCAAGGCGCTGGACAAGTATGATTCAGGCCCCGTTGTTCGAATGTCGGCGCTCATGAGATTACTTCAGCGCGATCATGAAGTATCACTCGCTGAAGATGGAAGAAGTGAATGATACCATGAAACACCTCTGGAACAAGACGTATCAAGGCACAGGTTCGCATACCTTCCACCCTACAGATGAACTCCTAGACACAGATTCGATTTCAGATATCGACGGGATTCGTATTCGTTCTGATGTTGAGGGCGGAGCCAGCAAAAGATCTTACAATTACCGGGTAAGTCTCCGCTCCTGTCATTCACCGCTTTAGTTGAAGGCTGGCAGGTGGTCATGACAAAGGACCAAGTCGAGATGGACATGCGTGGGCGGTGTTCGGCGGGTCAAAAGATGTTGGCTTCTATCATTATTCGACTGGCCCTCGCGGATTCGTTTGGCCAGAATTGCGGCATCCTCGCGTTAGACGAACCTACCAACGCTCTGGATACTGAGAATATCGACGCATTAGCATCAAGTCTCGTAGAGTGAGTCCCCCACCATGAGTTCACCCTACAGGTCTGACGACCTTGACCAGTATCATCAACGAACGGAAGAACCATGCTAACTTCCAGCTTATTATCATCACTCATGACGAGAACTTCCTGAGGAAGCTAGGCCAGGGCGATGTTATGGACTATTACTGGTACGCACCTCGGAAGTTCGCCCCGTACCTGATACTGATCCTTGGAATTGCACATTTCACAGGAGGGTTTCTCGGGATTCACGACAAAAATCCATCATTGAGAGGCAGAGATTTGGCTAAGGTCGCTCATCCATCAATACCCCATCGCCTCCCGTCTTCCACGTGCGGTTTTCCACACCCAGTGCATACTTATCCCCAGAATTCACGCACAGATCATCGCACAGATCATGAGATGTACAAAAGGAGTGTATTAATGGTTAAAACCACGGCGTATGCTAGCGCTAAGTAATGTCATGAAGTTGTCGTAGTAATCATCATATCATCAACAAAAGGAATGCCTGGGCTATGGAGTGGGAAACCTGTCCCGACACAACAGGAGTGTCGTAAAACATGATATTTTTAAGCGGTAATGGACTTGGCGACGGCAGCCTGCTCAGCCCTCTCGGCGAGGAGCTTCTTCGCATCTTCACGAGCAACACGGCGGAGGAGCTTGCCAGAGTCGGCCTTGGGGACGCTGTTGACGAACTCAATACCACCGGAGAGGGCCTTGTAGGGAACCTTGTGGTCGGTGACGTGCTTGGCGATGATGTCTCTCAACTTGTTCTCCTCTTCGGGGTACTTCGCGATGAGAGCGGCGGTCTTCTTCTCAGGGACGATGAAGGCGAAGGGCAACTCTCCGTGGAACTCGTGCGGGATACCAACAACGCAGACTTCAGAAACGAACGGGTGCTCGGACAAGTGGGCTTCCATCTCAGCGGGAGCGACCTGGAAACCGCGGACCTTCAACATCTCCTTGAGACGATCGATGATGAAGATCTCCATGTTCTCGTTGATCGTGACCTCGTCACCGGTGCGGACCCATCCGTCGACGAAGGTTTCCTTGCTCGCTTCCTCGTTGTTACTGTAACCAGAAGCCATGGAGTGGGTCTTGACGATCAACTCTCCGGGCTCGTTG
>MU118255.1:0-25060 GCA_014904855.1 Thelephora ganbajun | reverse complement strand
GTTTTCGAAATTCGGGATTGGATGGTGCAGATGGGCGGACATTACGCATACGGTTGATATCGTAGGAAATCTACGTGCGGACGAATGGCGGCTTTGGGATTTTCTTGAGAGGTTCGATCAATATCCTTAGTGGTGGATGGCCCGTATAGTGTATAACTTCACTTATGATTGGTTCAGACGGATCAGTGGGTGACTGCCCTTAAGACTAGGGATATCTCTAAACGTCGTAGAAGGGTGCCAGTAGTCGAGTTTCACGCTGCTCATGTCCCGACAGAGCGGTCGAAGTCTCTGCGCCTTCTTTAAAAGTCCTCGGATATTCACTTATTCACGTCTGCGCGCGGTTGTGGCTTGGGGACAATCCGACAAGTTTCGCCACCAGCCTCTTGTGTATCATGGGGTGTAACTTTTTTTTTTTTTTGCCTTTATTACATTGTCGTAGGTTAGACCCCGTAGCTAGGGTTATGATTGGATCGTGGGGGTTTTACATGTAACCTGATTTCGTGGCGTAAACCTGCGTAAATCTTTAGAGTGGATCGGAGCCATACGACTCGTGAATCGATAAACACATGAGAAACATCAGAAGGAGGGGAGGGGGGGGGCGTTGTCTTGATTCGAATCGTATGGGCGTGCGTTCCGGATGTGGTATCCATTTTTGTCTCGTCTCATGTGAAATATTCTTAGCTTACTTAGGGCGACCATCTGGGTTGAGGGTGTATAGCCTAAGCATGCGCATGGGATAGAAAGGTCGTTGCATCTGCTTTGGGGCGGTACCGCGTGTGTCCCGACCGACTGTGTGACAATCCAGTGGCTGGACACTGAGACCGAGTCCTGAGTACCGAGTCCTCGGGGGACACTGGTCCCAAGACTGACCGGGACCAGTCACCATGCCCCTACACGGGAGTGGATGTGACCGAAAATGCCGATGAAGGAGGAATTCGAGAGAGAGAGAGTTCAGATCACCCCCGATAACCAAACGCACAAATGAGAGAGAGATCGACGCAAGGGTGAGACCGGAGCGATACGTGGGGAAGTTGTGAGAGGTTTGTGCGAGATAAGGCCCCAAGGAGTCATGTGTTTGAAGGATAAGAATCGGATAACGGATGCGGTGACTGTAGATTCGCTGTCGCCTCTGTTGTAACAAGGATAACAACGCGGATGGCCCCCAGCACGTATAATTCCGACTGGGTGGGGATAACGACGGAAAGTTCGGGGTAACCCAGCGAAGAGAGCGGGAGATGGAAACGTGCATCTGTATAGCTCTTGCCCGAAGTGGATCGACACAGGACGAATCCGGCCACGATCTTCGAACTTCCAGGAGCAGCTTTCCCAATTAGGAAGGTCACTCGACGAAACCCGCGATTACCTTTCCAGTACTTCCTTCACCCGCGATCTATAAGGTGGATGTTTCAACGTGATGATCATACCTGGAACTGACCAATCGGATCCACCTTCCTTGTCTCACCGATGCACACCAATTGTTTCTGCTTCGGAACCGTTTTGCTGTGTGGGTGATGCCTCATACGCCTCGTTGTTGGCCCGCTCTCCCTCTTCCACCCGTAACTCACCGCTGCTTACCTGCAATACGGTCAGTAGGTCGGGGAGAGACCACCGCTGACTGAATCCCCAGCATCTTTCCCTGAACCTGACCAAGACAAGATGAGAGGACTGAGAGAAAGTGCCGCTCAACCCCGCGCCCGTCATGAAGCCATGACACTTAGGGGGACGATCCCGGGGATCTCTGGGACGGATAGACCCCAGATCCATCGCCGCCCAATGACATCCTCCTACTGTCGGAACGAAGTAGGCAGAGTAAGTCGCTAGGCATCACGCGTCAAGCTTTCTCTCTCGGCTGATTTTTCTTCAGGTCAGGGATATTTTTCTCAAACCCGAAGGCACCCCATAAGCACTCCACCCACCTTCGGGGAATTTTAGTAACACCGCACACACCAACATCGATCGTTCTCGCCATTGTGTTTAACGCCTTGAGGCTCAGTGAGCGCTACAATCATCCATTTTCGCGCTCGGAGTATTTGGTCGGGGACCATTCTCCTAGCCGTCCAAATGCCTCCGTTCCCCATGACCGTCATTCGTTACCCCTTCCTCAATTCATTGACGCAGTCAGCGTCTGATTTTCGTTGTATTCTATCAGACGAGAGTGGCGCGGCCAATGCCGTCGGGTCGCGTGCGTGTGAACATTTATGGATCCCCCACGGAGGCGGATCAGTACTCGCGTCATCGTTTTAGGCGATACCGTCCTCTCAGGATCCTGACCCACTCACCACCCCTTGAGCTCGCGACTTCTGCAACGGTGTTGCCCTCATTCGCATTTGAGCCGTAGCCAGCTTACCGGGGAGCTGGGGCCCCGACGAACCCCACGATTGTGTGCAACAGTGACAGGGTTGTACATTAGATGGATACGGGATCAACGGACAAGTGCGCACGGGTAACCGTGAGTTGATAGAGTCGCCGACGGCTTGCTGGTTGGTTGGAGACTAAAATGATTACCTGTATTCTATGCTTGGGTCGAAGCCTGAAGCTTGGAGTCGCCGCGGAACGTGTCGTTATTTATCCAAGGTGTTTTTCATCGGTTTTGTATCACTTGTTCCTTGTGCTCATTCGGGCCTCGTGTCCTTCAAGAGTAGCGCGTTGCGCCCCGCCTTTCGGACCTCGAAAACGCCCAATCCTATTCAATGAGGCACGAGTGCAGGGATGGCTTAATCTTATGATCCTGCGACCCTCTTGGGTTATTTTACGCTCTAACATCCCTCTCAGAGCGGAAAGGCTAGCTTCTGCAGTTCCACTTTTCCAGCCCATCCAAACGGGGACAAAACCACGAATACTTACCTTCCGCCCCACATGTTCAAATGTTCATCCGTTGTCTCATCCCCCTTGCGATCCCCAGTCCTGTGATGGGTGGTAGTGATGGCTTTCGGTGATTGCCGTTCCGAATAACCTTTGGATAGATCAAAAAAAAAAACAGGAATGCTGGCCCTTTTTCGAGTTCGGTCGTACTAGTTTTCCTGCAGGTTCTTCCCCAAAAGAGAAGTCTAGCGGATGTAGGCTCTCTTTTTGCTTCTAGGTCTTCCTTTCCCCCGACGTCGGTAATCCTCACCTCTGAGCGTGTTCAAATTCTGCAATCGTTCTGCCCGCTGGCTATTCGTCCCGGCTACCTCAAAGGGTTCTTGCCGCATGGACCTGCGGCTAAACGGGCGTAAAAGATTACACCCGTCTTCAATACGTACACGGGTGCGCGTGCGTCCGACTTAAGTAAGCTGGTCGTATATGGTATTCCGCAAAACCGAGTGAACAAATAGAGCGACTACCCATAGGCTGCCGTACGAGTGTCTAAGGTGGAGCGGTGGTGCGATGCAACGAGTGGGGGGATTACGGTGAAATTGAAGTACGTGAACCAGTCGAATTCTTATTTCCCTGGGACTTTTCTGGTCGAAACCAAACAGGGTCGGGAGTGATTCTATGATGCTTGATCGGCTTCATAGGATTTGCACGCCGCTGAGATCGCTTAGACTTACGGTGGGTTGGAGGAATGCCTCCTTAGGGCTTTTGCTAGGTCTTCGATCCTCGATGGCCCCCCAACAGGTCGCACGCCTCGTGAGTTGGGAATCCAAGCTCACGACATACCTTTGTAAGTCGTGCTATACCGAACGCGTTTGATATTGAATGCTGATGTCATGAGCGTCAGCGTTCGAAGTCTTCAAAAAGGAGAGCCGTTTCGTACGTGATGCCTACCGCCAAGAAGCGCCTCGTACGTACTCGAGGATCACATCCGAAGGATGGAATTGCTCAAAGGTAAGGTTTCGGAAACGTGTTGGCCCATCGTGACCGTGGCCTTTCAAGTCGATCGAGTGAACTATTATTGACTCCAAGGTTCGCTTCTCGTCAGGGCGTATACGTATACATCCACGTATGTGTGCGACTCTACGTCTACTCACGATCTGCCCCCTTGGCCTCTTTCAAATGAGGAACCCCACTTCCGCCTCGAAGGTTTCGAAACCCTCTCGGCGTATTCACTTCGCATCCCCGCCACCAAGCCGCGATTGACAGATGGACAACGTACTTACTGACGCACACTCATGACATAGCTCATTGGGAGGGTGACCTTTTCATCTTCCTCCGGCGAATTCTGACATTGACCGATACGAACTAAGGGATTAAGTGGGTAACGAGACGAGTCCCCCTTGCACCGTTGATTGAATGGCTTTCTCTCGCATCTCGTGCTTCGAGCTCTCAGGTTGCTTAGGTAAAGATGGGGCTCGGTTTGTCGTGGTTGACATTATGGCCGAACAAATTGTTCTAGCCTGTTAAAAATAATAACGACACTTTGGCGAGGCTTCGTCACCTCATAGCTCTTACGCATCGTGGAGCATCGGGGATATGTGGTGGCCGTTGGGGAAATCCTATCACGGGAACCATAGGGAGTTTACGGGGAAGAAGGTGCGTGATTCCTGTGTGTGAGCGCCCGTGGTCGTGTGAGTGATTTTTCTTTTGTTTCCGAAATACCTTGAAGCGTTTTTCTTGCCTAAAGTCCGTTGACGGGACCTCGTGTGTAGGGAGATCCGTCCCTCCGATTCGCAATGCTCTCTGTTTCCTGTGTTCATTCGGCCACCTCAACTTCCACCGTGTATCGTATACGTATGCTTACATGTCTGCGAACCGAAGAGACCATCAATGCAAACCTAGAACCCTCCCTCCGCCAAAATGCGGGGAAAGAGCAATGTCCCTCGTGACAGAATCGGTGACATCCCCACATTCTACTCAGTTCCGAACTCCCCACCCTCATCTTGCGATCTTACGGCATTTTTGTTCACTCTAGGCCCACCTCTCGCTCATCCTACCTTGTGCTTATGGTTGTTTCGTCCGACCATCTGGCTCTCTTTAGATGGTGACTCCCTATTTTTCCACGGGGTCGTACACGTTGTGTCATGACGCCCATCGCTAGGTATGATATGATATCATGTTACCGCACCAATTAATTGACCCGTTGGTCTTATGATCCTTGTTACATCCGCTGGTAATCAGACTATACCACTAGCATACAAGCCGAGGGTATGTAACGACTACGTTCCTCACTGCCTCCTCGTTCTCGTCCTCTGCAGCGCTTGTCGGACTCTTTCTTTTTGTATTTGAGCGTTCATGTAGCGTGTCCCCGTGCCCGTCCGAATTTGTCGACAGGAATTGGTTGCTCCTCGGAGTTATGGCGTCCCATTCCCTAGGTTCCTAATTTTCTCTATGGGTTTCCGATTTTCAAATATCGTTCCGTGGAATTTTTCAGATTGCGATTTGCGGTTGCAAATATCGACGGATGTCATTCGCTCAGGCTTAGTTGCGTGTTCGAGATTTTATTTCCACTCCGCTGCCGCAAGGTTTCTTCATCACGAGGTAAGGGACCCCGACACCGAATCATATCTGCTTTTCTTACATACCCATCGTTCACCGGTTTCATTCCGCTTCTCGAGTCAGTTTTTACCGACTGACTCGTTCGCGGTCGACCTAGCGTCTGCCCAGGCACACTGAACGAGATTCAACCGTCGCTACCGTAACACTGAAAATCTCTAGACCCCACGTGTATCGGGGTTAGGAATCTGAGGGATATGAGAAATATTACGGTAAAGGGGTCCAGATTCCTTGGTTTTCGCGTTCCCAACAACGGTGAACCCTACACGATGGCGATTATCCATCACCATCATCACCAAAACGTACCTAGGCCGTCGAAGCGCTCAATCGAGGGGGTCCTTATAGGAACAAGCGCTTGACGCGAGGATTGGAGACGCCCATTGATCATTGAATATTGGATCCTTCAGCTCCCACACCGGCACCTGCAGTCGTTGATCTACTCGTTGAACCTTTTTTTTCGCTTGTTTCTCGCTATCCGACAGACGCTCGTGTATGCCTCCTTGGGCTGTAGCCGATGCTTAACGATACTTTACCGAGGTTCGCCGTCAGTGGCCGAGAGTGGCTTATCGATGGATGAAGTTTCTGTAGTTCTGCGGCTCTGGTGGTGGCGAGGTTGGATCAGATGTTTGAGATGAACAGAAGTGGTGATGCTTCCGCACCGAACATGGGTATCCGGTGTCCTTGCTCACCTCACCCGTTCGTAAGATCTGTTGTTTCGTTTTGGCCCATCCTTTCCAGGATTGCACAACAGGGCGAGGGCTGCCGAGAGCGAGGCAAGGAGGTACTACTTTTGAGGGTACTTTTCTCTCGGCAGATCTAGTGTGTGATTGTTGTCGGCCATTGGCTTGTAGATTTGACCTTCAACTTCTAACGGAGATGGATCGGGGGCGTGATTTGACTCTCCACTGTTACGGTCGCGCGGCCCCATGCGTTCTAGACCTCGTATGTTCCGTTATCCATGTCAATTTAGTCTGTCCATGATGATCCTTGTCCAAGTGCACTTGAATCCCGAACACGATCGTCAGTCCCTCAAAATGAAAGAGAGAGAGAGAGATCTAGGCCGGAGAGGGGGTAGGGGAGGGCGCGTATGTAAACGCCGTGGGGTTGGATTTTCTCATCGGTGATTTCTCCGATCAGCGAGGGAGAGTGGGCGGCGACGGCGGGGGTGGTGCGTTTTCCATACTCCCAAATTCGGACCTACAGCTGTAATGGACTTCGACTGGGGGGGAGTTCTCCTATTTCAACAGGAGGAACATGAAAAGGTGCTGATACGGAGAAGCGCCTGGAGAACCTTTGAGTCGTGGGCATTGTTTCAATGGGTGAATGGATAAGACAGAGTCAAGTATCACGGCAAGTGTATTGGTGCTGTGATTTCTTCTAGACCCCCTGGGGAAGATCCGAAACTCCCATTGAACAACCCAGTCCCAGCAAGAGTGCACTATGCTTGGATGGGGGCACTAATGCCGTGAGTGGAGGCACAGACAACCAGATCTTTAGAGAGCGAGAGGGAGTGATGGATTGCACGACGCTTCATAGAATCGAAGAAGACGTTGAGGGTGCTCGCGTGTTCTCTGGCTCGTGTTTCTAGACCCTATTTACCTTGCCTTCACTTTTGAGCCCGCAACCAGATGGGGGATCAAAGTCATCTTACAAGCGCCTTCCGCGACTCGTCACCCCGTCCTCATCTCTACGCCCGACTATGCCTTACGCTGACGAGCTAACATGGCTCTGTAATATTGGTGTGTGAGTTCCTCCTCTTGCTGGTATTTCATCTCGGTTGTCACTGTCACCCCTCACAACGGGCGGTTCTGGGCCATAGCCCAGGTACGCGCCGTCTGTTCTTTCGGGCTGGGCTTAACCGTGTTTGGCTTTTCCGTGCTTTTAGGTTTCGATGTCTCGGGTTCGAAGCCATCTACCAACTGTGGATCTCCGCGCCGACCGCTGTGATCATGCCATCTGCTCCCGCCCCGCATCGCTTTTACCCCCGCTCCTGCTCATCCGCGTTTGCCACAACGCTTGGCAAATCGATACCACGTTTCAGAAGACACGCGTTCGCCCTCGCCACTCTTAACCGAGAAAAAGGGCCGCTGCCGAGTCCGTGATCGCAAAATATTGAGAGCAGGACGACGGAGAGCTGACGGACCCGTGTCCCGTGTAAGTCGATTGTCATTGTACAACTTACGGGCTTATACTCCTCGGAGACATCAAGTCGACACGGGCGGAAGCTCTGCCCACAAAGCCACTAGCTGAACTATATAAGATCGACATTAGAATCGAATTTGTTCGAACTTTGTGCTCAGGGATGACCGGTGACCGATGGCGGGATCAGTTGTTTGGCTGCTACCCGCCCAGACCGGATTGCCGAGGATTTAGAGTGTGGCTCCCGCCCCCAAAACTCCCTAGTCTGCGAACGTGCCCTGCTGCCATCGCATATTATACACATACTCCCTCCCTCGTTACTTTAACCTCACTCTACCTCACCCCTCCCAAGGCTGCAAGCCGCACACACGAGCGGCCCGACGGCCCACATTCCTTCCTTTACTTCCATTGCGACACCTTCACGGTGGTGACACCGAATTTCTTGGTTCTTTGCGCCATTTTTAGGAAGGTAGACCGGCTCGAATGGATGGGACGCATTTAGCAACGGTGGTCGAGCTCGGAAAGCGTCTGTATGTGTCATTCCTGTTTAGCTTTCGCACTGTAGAATCCTCGATTCGATGATTTCTCTAGATTGTTCACCAAGGTAACTCTCGGATGCTCGTGGGAAGAAGCGAAGGTTAATCCACATACAGTTGTTTTCGACTTCCATGCACTGGCTGTGGATTTACGACTACTTGTTGACGCTTGGAGATGAGGTCCGGTACTCCCGCATTTTTTTGAACCAGGATGTCAGGTTCTGAACAGTGTACAGATAAAGTACGCTTGGTCCGGAAGGAGATCGTGGAGTGAGTTCGCCGCCTCGTTTGAACATCAGACAAGTCACACGGTTGCTCGACAGTGTTTGTATTATTCATCGCTGTACGACCTCCCGAAAAAGCGACTCGAATCGTGGTGGATTTGACGGTGCTATAGAACAGGTACACCCCCGCGTTACACATCATCTACAAAGGTTTCATCCTGTTTGATTTCAAAAAGCCTGTAAGTCCCTACCCACGATACTGCCGCGATACCATGCTCACGACACCTCCTGCAGTTGTACGTTTCCACTCCCTTTACGCTTTTTACCCCCACCGTCGATCCTCACCATTCTCGATCACCCCCGACAGCTGTCAAGAGACCAAATGGGAAATCATCTTTTATACAACCGTCATTGCCGTTCTCGCGCAAATGACGATCGCGTTAAGGTCCAGCCATTCTCCTCGGATTGAAACGAACTTGAGATTGAATGGTGCCTTTAGGGTGTATGCCATTGCCGAGAGGAATAGGTTGGTTGGTGGTGCACTTTCCGTTTTGATTATTGCGCAGCTCTGCTTCGGAATTTGGGCTATCGTCATGGCTGCGATTTTTCCGAGTAAGTTCCTCCACCATTTGTTAGTTTGTGTGTGGTCTCATGTCGGCTATAGTACAATCGGTGCCAGAGATAAACCTGGACGCATACAGGATCTGTTTTTTCAAACGGTGGCGATTTGGGGAGCTTAGTTTCACCATTACTACGGTTGCTTTCGGTACGTGCCCTCTCCCTTCGACCTCCGACATAATGAGATTCTGATGCATCTCTCACCCCCACACTTCTCTCGCGTCGCGGTATCGTAGACCTTGCCGCGTTCTTGGTCATTCTAGTCACAGCCAGAGGAGTAAGGACGAGTAGATATCCGGGTATTCCGAGCATCTTGGGTGTTGTTCTGCGGGACGCGACGGTGTACTTCATGCTCATGTTTGCCTGTCAATTGGTGCTCCTGCTGTTCTTGTTTCTCGCTCCGGTAGGTGATCTATGCTACCTCCGAGGGCATTTGATCTCCTTGTGCTCATCGTGTGTGTGTGTGTGTCCAGGTGCAAATTCAGCTTACGCCCGGGGTGTATGTTTTCTTTCTTGGCTCCGAAGGCGACCTTTGGGTGATTGATATTAAGTTGTGTCCCATAGGGCACAAACGACGCTCCTCCCGATCATGGCGTCACGCCTCATGCTCTCTTTGAAGAAAGTTGCCACCGAGCCCAAAGGGTCGTGGTCTCTCTCGACTATGACTAATCCTGGTTGGAGAGTGTCATCGGACCTCCGTTTCGTATCACAAACGTTTGGTATGCCACACGAAACCCCGGAAACACCAGCCTCCCCGAATGAAGAAGACGTAGAGCTCGAGTCTATGGCTCGATTACCTCGGAATCGTGGGTCACAGTGACTGTGCTAATTTTAATGACCACCCCTCTCCCGAGTCCCTTGTGTATATTGGTATAGAAGACCCCCTGGTTGCGCGTTTTCATGGTGCTCTGAAATCACATATGTGTACATACAGCTAATCATCGTAGGTTTCCTTGCGTTGAATCGGGTTCCGTTCTGATTATCACACATATCAATATCACGATGTCGATCTTTGTTGTGGCGCCCTCCGGAATGCAAGAAGTGGTTGGCATCGCGCGTGAGTACTTGTTACAAGTCTCCCCAGACGGAAGGGTTACAGCTGGAACGATCTTCATTTCGCTTATCGCCTATTGTTTATCGATACATGCAGTGGTAATGCATCTCCAGCATATTCAGCGCTATCTAATCCCATAACATGTACGCCACGGGCCGGGACGAAAAGAAAAAACCAATACGCTCGAACCGGAAACATTTCATTCTCAATCATTCATATAATCTCAACGACAATTCCTCGCCGAAACTAGAGGTCGCATGGGGTCTTTGAAAGAAAGGAAGAGAGACCCATCCATCCGGACTTAACAGAGACGCTCCACATTCATATCTCGCTTTAGAAAATTTTTTCTTGCTGGCATGGCTTCAAGGAATCCGTACTGCGTGTGGTGTGATCTGCGCTTCGGGATGACCGACCCGAATGGCCGTATGGAGATTTTCCCACCTCCGAATTGAAATGTCCCTCCTCGAGCGTTTCTAGCTGATTTTGGACAACAAAGAGACGGATATGGATACGGATACGGACGGACCGATTTGGAGAAGGCTGTGGATCAGATCGTTATAAGCTCCCGGTGTAATCGCGTTCGGCACAGATTGAAAAAAAAAAGGCCCCATGTCGGATTGCGCGGTAGCCAAAAATGATAGGACTCGGGTATCCTCTCTGGTCACGAGTATCTGGTGGGTCGGGGGGAATCAGGAGATCGTACTCCGTAATTTTTTTTTTGTGCCATGTGGGATCGCGAGCTACAAGCTCCACTTCTCTGTGCATGTGTGGGTTCCTCGCGTTGCGTTCTGTCATGATTTCGTGGTGGATTGTTTCTTAGTTCCGATGGAGATGGTACCACACATACTTCATCATGTTTCACTCTCCAGATCTTATCAAAAATCCCCGAGGATGCCTCTCTCTTTCTCTCAGCGTTGACTCTAATGATGGGGGGGGTACGGAATGGACGAGATCCCAGAGATTAGACGGTGCCACTAATTGATTCAAGGGAACGAGATCCCTCAGATAGTTGAAAGAACGGAGCGGAAGTGGCGTCTGTAGACCATCGCATAGCGAGATATAACGTAGCCAAAGGCGATTGGCACTCACGTCAAGCGTTCGCTTCACACCGGTCCGAGGAACATTAAATGAAGGTAGAATAGATGGATGCTAAAACGTTCAAAGGCGATATCTTAATAACTGATTATCTAGACTCATGGACACAATCTCGTGATGCGCGTCGAGAATGAGATAAAAGGTGAGAAAAAAATCACGACCGGAACGCATACCGCCATAGATGAATGCATACACTTGGGAAGCGTGTGAACCGCCACATGTAGGCACGAGGTGGTTTAGAAGTCCTGTACGGTCACCAATACAGCCGTCGAATCGCTCGTCGCATGCAACCCGCACGGCTATTAAATTACATGAGCGTCTGCTCATGCCGGCATAGACTGTGAATTCATGGGTCGGCAACTGATAAGACATGCGTCCAAGCGCATGCCGGGGTGTTCATCATCAATATCTGGACCTTGTTACAAACACCGGCGATCGGACGGGCCGGGCCACACATCTGGCAGTAGTTCGCGACAAGGCAAACGTTCGACCAAATACGTATCTAGAGTAATCTCAACCGTAAAGTTGTCGCAAGTCCAAGACCGACGGCGTTTATGTACACCGGCGTCGCAGCTGGCGCGAGGATGTCGACATTTTATTAGATCTGGCGCATTCTTGCGTTCTGAACATGCGTGCCTAGCTATAAGCTGGTGCTTCTCTTCTCCACTTGCCTTATTTGGATGAACGCAGTCTAAATCGAGGCACCTCGTTGCCAAACCTTGAACTGCCCGCAAGCTGTCGATCTTTTGATGAAAACACCCGGGGTGTGAATCGAGGAAAAAGGAGGCGGAGATCTCGGATGAATAAGCCCCCACCCACAGACGGCACACGGCCGGCACAGGAGCTGTCTCCGTGAAGCATCATCCACTCCGTGAAAGGCAGGAAGATGGCTCGAATTGGAACTGGCGATGAACAACAAGGTTGCGTGGATGGGAATCAAGGTGAACATTGCGTGTAGGGGGAAGGCAACCATCCGAGATGAAAAAATGTTATGCAATTATGAGGTACAGGACCCCGGGAGGTCAGCTTTTGTGATTTCTTGAAATCCTCTAACCATACTGCAACGAACGCGATCATCTCCTCATGGATCTCCTAGATTTCCTCCGGTCTTTGCGTGATATCCGATAACGCGTTCCCGTCCCAATAACGCACAAAAATGGGAAACCATCCATGACGTCAACTCCAGTGTTTTTTCCTTCCCTCTGGCCCCGTGGCTTTCCTTTCCCCAGATTTACCTGACCGGGGGGAAGGGAGCCGACCGACGGAGAAGGGGTTCCAGAAGCAGAGAAAACGAAGTCATAAATGAGGAACAAACCTACTCGGAATTAGCTTGAACAGAGGCGAGATCGTATCCTTCCTATCTTTGGCATAATGTTCGCCATGTGTGATCAGTGTTCTCCGTGTGTCCATTGTCCAAAATAAGTCAGCGTCGGGAGAGCCGACGGGCGGGATCATTATCAAGAGCGGTGGGAGATCCGTACCTTTGCCGTCAATACATAGGTGCAAACCGATTCATTGAATCTCGAAGCTCCCGAGGGAGTTTGCCACCGCCACATTCGGTAGCTTCGGAATCTGGTAATATCGTCCTAGAGAGAACGATTGTTGAGATATCCTTCCCCTTCAACCGTGTGAAGATTGGACACGATCCGAGGAACTCCGTGCGGTGGCGCAACCTTAGACGCATCGGAACCGGGTATACACGAACGGATAAGTTATGTTTGATCACTCGGTTCTCCCGAAGAAGAGGAACGGAGTTGACTTACGAAGAAGTATTCCCATTGCGTACAGTACCGGAACATCCGTAGTCTCCAATTAGCTGACAAAATTACGTTGGTATACACGGTGATCCGTCGGCAGACCCGAAGCACTGACGAAGGGTGATCCCAGTATGTGTACTTGGTAGGGGGAGCAACGGAGAGTTTTTCGCACCGCCTCAACGTCAGATTCAGGACAACCAGACGGAACGGTCTGCCGGATCCGAGGTCAGCTCGAACACACCACGTGCTTGGTCACAAGATGATAGAACAGAAAACGCCTACACCCCCGACCACACTTCGCGTGGTTGAAGATTGTTGGATCGAATCCAGGGAGCTTGATCAACTTCTGCACCTCACCTCCCGAAGCTTGTAAATAACCAAGAGCGTTGTTCGGCGGAACAGATGCTTCGACTGCTTCGCATAGCTGGTTAAACATGGAACCACTAAACGCTAACGGCCGGGCCTCGGTTCTCGTTTCGCCAATATGGTCGAGAACGTTCACAAAGTACCAATCGAGGAAAAGGCCTTCGAGCCCGTATAGCTTCTTGACTGGAACTTGGGGGTTGCATCGACGAATGCGGTGATGCTTACGAGGTGCTTGAAACAGTTCGCAGGCATAGCTCGTATCAACTGCCCCTACGCGAATAGGTAAGAACTCGAACATCGAGTTTGGAGGAGTGATGAATACCGCTGGAGGAAATTTCCCCGTAAGCGATATCAAGATGCAGAACTTTCGTGTACGCCGCTCGTCCGCCGATATACGAACCCTGCATTTGAGCATGTCAGCCAGCCACCGGAATCGCATCCACAACTGCAACATTGATCGAACCTGCACCCGTAGCATTACATTCGTGGCGTGCTTGGAGCGGTAAGACCTTCGCTCGTATCGGCGAATTTGACGCTCCGCGGGGGGTCGGCCAAATCTTCCAACGCTTTTTCGTCGGTAAGCCACCTGAGAACAGATTTCAGGACGAGTTGTTCGTTCTATCAGAAGTAACCACTACCCAACGCGATCACGGGAACTGGGTTACCACCCGTCTCCCCTCTCGGCTTGTAATGCCCATAGTTCACCCAAAACCGCTGTCACTAGGTGGATTTGATGGTGGGATCAAGGTGGCCTGGAGGTCGCGTGAAGTATTCCAGTACGAAATCTATCGTTGATTCTGTGGAGAGAGACTCGGGGTACTAGTCGCACAAGAACGTGGTCCGAATGATGAATCACGGGTATGCTTGGAGTGCCGGTACCGTTCTGCGAGCAAGACCGGTAGCCTCCACATCTTGACCGATATCAATTTGCACAACTACCGACAACACCGGACCAAGGCCGTGCGGCCTTCGTTTCGAAAAGCAAGTTGGATGGGAAGGACCCTAAATCCCGAGACTTGGTGTCTATGGTGAAGCCAAACGTAAATTTGGAAACACGGCCAAAAAGAGCGAGGGGGTCAGATACGGAACTGAATATCGCATACCTCTAAATCCACCATACTGAGCAGAGAGGAGGAACGGGGAACACAGCCATTCGGTGTCATCCAGAATTATAAACCCTGCTAACGGACAACGACCGGGCTCGGTGACTGCAGATGCCACGGAACGTATCATCCAGACACCACCATTACTGATGGAGAGGAAACGGTCTAGGAAAGGACCATCGGTGGTTTGGCATTGGAGGGGAGAAGAGTATGGTGGTTGATACCCAAGAATTCGAGAAGCATTAAAGGTAGCCGTGCCCACCCGCTTTCCATGGATAGGTTACACCTTGCGTAGTCGCTTCCAAGCACTTGTGGCGTTTTCGAGCGACCGCAGCTGAGAGGTACAATGGAAATACGCCACCAAAGGTCACTCGATCGAAATTTCTCGAAATGGGATATTCGATGCGCCTTTAGTAAACGTGGACACCAAATCCGGGAACCTCATGTGAAAGGACATTCCACACGGAAACGAAGATGAAATATCACTCACGAATGACCCCTCCGAATGCCAGAAGCGCAGCAAGTAACCACGTGTAAACAAACCGCATCAAACACCCTAAATCACTTTCGATACCGTTGATCGCGAAAACAAAAAGCCGTCTTGGAGATGAATGCATTATTGATCGTACCACGATCAGACAGAAACGAAACTAGGGCTCTGGCTTCCAGACTGTGTGAGATCTGAAGATCTTAAGGCCCCAGCTCCGCGGGTGAAACCATAACCACCGGGCGGCTGAACAATAATAGAAACGAGGGCACAGTAGCCGCAATCATTGGGGGTCGAGTAGATCCAACTCAGTTACCACCAACTTCGAACAAGGGAGAAGACAAGAAAGGGGGGAAGGGTGCCGATGGACGCATCAGAGCGAGAAATGGAGATGATGATTTAGAGTGGCATAGATGGAAGTACGAAGACAAAGATAGAAGGAGGGTCTAGATCTCTGGGATCCCGAGCGGCGGCGTTGATATAGGGGGAGGGTCCCAAATCCAGGGGAAAGCATTTCGAGGGTACGGATAACTCAAACTGCGCATCAGGTCATTTAACGAAGCGCGGGGCGGGGAAGGGGGACCCTCAAATAGACGGTTATCAAAGGGGGCAACGCATATTGATGAACGAAAGTGTGTTTGACATACTTGACACCCGACGCTCGAGACTCGAGACACCCCCAGAGATCTAAGGATCTAAGAAGGGAGAGGGTCCAGACACCCAGCATCAACGCGCGAATCACTTGGGCTCATGATAGGGGGCGTCAACTCTCGATTGAATGAGGTGTTATTCACACCCGCGAAAGCCAAACGACAATTGAGAAACTAAGCTATACAGAATCCATCAATCCATTGCAATAGGATATAATAAGGGGGGAGTTCACAAAGGGATCGGTTGGAAATGTCGCGAACCATGGACACAGCTTGAGCGGTTGACTTGAATAGTGGAAACGACGATCAGGACTTTGAAGAACGAGGGGGGGGAGAGACCTTAGCGACAGGGTCACGGTGACGTAGAACAAGGAGATCTAAAGAACCAGGGTCTCGACACGACCAATAACCTCCAAGCCTAGATCTGTCAATACAATACTTAATACACAAGATCTCCGTCAGGGTACGATACCCGGTGGCCAGAATCTCAGGGATCGCCTTAACGATCCCGCCAACACAGGCAGACGACCACCCTTCCTATGGCCAAAGTGATTGAATACTGATCCACTCACTGTTTCAATTTATCCAGAATCCCATGACGTCACTTCGAAAGACCTCTCCCCCATATTCGTAGACACTGTCCAGTCTTTTCGTTTAAAATCCTTGAGCCATGCCTGGACAAATTCCACAATCTCCCGATGGATCTTCTGGATCTCGGGCGGTTCTTGATTATGGTCTCGCAACCCGTTCTCATCCCAATGATGCACCCCATCTACCATGGATCATTGATATTTCCAAGTGGGCGGTCGGGGAATGACGTCAGAGGTTGGCGAGCGAATAGATGGCACACGACCACCGGATGGACAGGAACGAGAACGGGCCGATGCTTAGTAAGGATGGTGATTTCGGGGACAAAAAAGAAACGCACTCGGAATAATCTTGAATGGCTCGGAAATTGTATCTAACCTGTCCTGTGCGTAGTAATCGCTGTGCGGTGTCATGGGTCTCCAGGGGTCAACTGTGCGGAAGCGGTCAGTATCGAATGGAATCGGTTGAAAATGTGAAACAAGGGTGTGCCCACGCACCTTCTCCGTCTATTATAGCAAGCCTATCTTTTGCAATCGAGAAATCTCCCAGTGCATTGACAGCAGTGACGTTCGGCAGCGGTGGGACGGTAAGGTGCTCTCCAGGAGGGAACGCCTGGCGGCAGATCTTGGACTCATTCTCAAGCGTGTGCAGGCGAGAGACGATCCGGGGGACCTTATGGTCTGGTGGTGAGGTCTGTGTATCCTAAGTTCGTGTCCTAGACCCGCTAAAGAGTGCGGACATACGAAGAAGTAGCCCCACTGCGTGCAAACCTGGAATAGCCAGAGCCTCCACTCCTGATCCAGGGAAGTTACCTGATATTTCGCATCGTCGAACGTGCCAAAGCACTGAGAACTTCTCCATCAGAAACACGTTAGGGGGAAAACGAGGTACGAAACTCACCTGTTCGATGGTTTTATCTTTCGGGCACTTCGGAAGGATTTTCTGTTAAAGGAGTGAGCGCAAGAAACAACGCCACTTTAAGTCGACCTCACCGCCCGGACGTACGCCGCATAGTTTAACAGCGTGAAGTCGAATCCAGGAGAATTGACTAATGTCACCACATCTTCTGTATCCGCACCTATAGCCCCTACGGCGTCTTCGACCGAGTCGAAAGGGTGATTTATCCTCTTGCAGAACTCCTCGAACTCCTCACTTCCAATCTCAGGATCCCAATTCTTGGCTTGCCAGGATTCAAACACCATCTAGCAACCAGGTGAGTTGATGACTCCCATCTGCACCCTTGTTAATACTGACCTCAATCGTAGTCACGAAATCGTAATCATGCTCGAGTGCTGACAAACCAAACAAAGTTTTGACGGCCTTCCTTGTGCCGGGTTGTGAGAGCATGGAGTCAATCGTCACGGCAAGGTTCTCCAAATGCCACGAACACTTCCGATTTGCGAATCTGCGGATGACATCCATATACTCCCATAGTTCAACGGAAGCGTGGGTGACAGCTGTAAAAAACGTGGCGAGTCAGAACCATGGCGGGTAAGTGGGTTAAATTCAGGTACACTTACCACTCGAAGCAACTGCTCCGAAAACCAGGCCTGGGTGCAAGACCCGCATGTGGGCAGCTCGAGCTCCAGCATAGGACCCCTACGTCGTCAGTGAGAAGCGAGCACGCGTAGGTAGTGCACATGCTTACACCATAATAGATCCAAGGGGTTTTAAGCGCAGTCAAGTCTTCGTTGATGCCCTCGAACTTCACATGGGCCATAAACCTCGCCGAATCCTCCACGGCTTGTTCGTTCGTCAACCACCTGAAAGTTACATCAGCTTGGGCTTGGAATTTGTCGCCCTGTCTGCCGTACTTACCGAAGGGAGTCCGTTGTCAGGTTTGCAACGGGGATAGACTCGCCTAAATTCGGGGTCAGCATATTCCACCCAATCATTCTGGGATGCGAGGATAAACGAACCATAATACCTAGGAGAGATAATCAGAGGGGGGGAAATAGTCGGAGTACCTATGAGAGTTTCATGCCAACGTACCGATGTTCCAAGACAACACCAATTCCGCCAGTAGCTTTGGCGAGGATGTCCGCAATGCCGGTGTCCAAGAAGGGTAATCTATCCTCGCCGCTTGTCTCTCCACCATCAATTACGATGACCGGCGCGTTAGTACCTGGAACGTAATGTCGGTTGTTAACCCAGTATCGTTGCCTGAACGTTGGTGAATCCTGGGAGAAGTGATCGACGGGCTGAGTGAACCATTGCTCGGGGAATTCTTTGGCCGCATCAAAAATGGCCGCGAGTCCGTTGGGTTGAGAATCTTGAATGGTAAACGGAGTGGAGTAGGAGTTCTTCTGCTGAGTTTGTCGTTCCAAGAGCTTAAAGTTGATGGCTTGTGGGGTGTGTACAAAAGCGGTAACACTCAAGGAGAGACAAAGCAAGTTGTAGAGATTCAAGAAAGAAGGCGAGAGCCTCATCTTGTCCTCCGGCCTGTCTAGTTGGCTGGAACTCTCCAGGTTGCGATTGGCTCGGGACCGAAACCGTGGTGTCACATGTAACAGCTCGCGTGGCACGTGCGTCACGCGCGATCTTCGACTTCCGCGACAATCCTCCACCTTCAGGCCTCAGGCTCGGCCCAAACATTCAGTATGTGTACTGGAGGTGAGTTTGTAATCTCTGGGATGGAATGCCTTCGTTGACCGAGGATCCCCGTAATCAGGACGATCAGCGGTACCGCTAGGCGGATTATGAGCCTTACTATTTTCGACTGCGAATCTGCGTCTTGCCGAACGACCATGCTGTTTGTTTCGCCTGCCCTCATCGAGAATAGAGTTATAGGTGGTAAGGACCTTCCTTAACTCGTTCTCAAAATAACTCACCTCGACAAGGTAAAAGGAACTGCCTATGTCCAATTGTCCAATTCCATCGTGCGTTGTCGGCCGACGACTTAATACCCACTGCTCTATCATGCCACCGGCCTTGGAGGATTTCACGGACATTGTGAAGGATAGGCTAGCAAGCGCGATGACACATCGTTGCTGCAGCAAGAGATGATTCCCGAGGATATTGAGACAGTCAGTCCCGTTGCTGTAGAGCGCTTTGATCTTCGGGAGTGTTTGGCCCCCTCAAACGATGCCGGACAAGCCGCTGGTATAAAGCGCAAACACGTTGGCGTTACCTAAGGGGACCTGGAAGTGGTCAGGGTTGGGGGAGAGGACAACAAAGTAAGTTCCCCATTTTCGTTTTCGTTTCCCTCGTTATCTGGAATTATGTCCTAACATTTTAAGGCGCTATCTGAGGGACCGTCACGTTCCCCTTTACGACTTTTGGGTGATCACTCTCAAGGTTTCTTCCAGATAAGTATACTTCAAAACCCCCAGCGCGTGCGATCATCCGTAAGCGAGCTAGCGCAGTTGTCTTCAGCATTCATTATCCTTATTCCATCATATGTTTAGGAACTCTGAGCTCTTAAAACTGGGCAGGATGTCCCTTGTTCCTACTCCGGAGCTGGCTGCACGACATTCTTGAAGACAATTGCTAACCAGAGCGCTTCATTCGCCGGTGTCAGTGGTGATATCCAATACGCTGGTATTACCCACGATGAAATACTCAGGTATTACGACGAGCAAGTCGTGTATAACGAAGAAGGTGAGGACGGTGAGGACTTCCTCCAGGGTGTCAACACATCCTTACCTCCGCCTTTAATAGACGACCACTACATCGCAACTCTGATAGTCGCCCAAGCACCCGATTTCGCCTTGAATACCAAGGCTCCCGGTCCAAAATGTCGTCTTCCAGGGGTTAAACACAAGGAATTCATCAGCGAAATCCGGGGTCACCTTTTGCAGACGCTCAACATATCCCACACAAGGCAGACGCTCGTTGGTGATGAATTCGTTCGTGGAATCAGCGATGGTGAACGTAAACGAGTGTGCTGATGCCATTGGGAGTCGAAGCCCGCAAGCGTCTCACGACCTTAGTGGTGTTTGATTCTAAACCCGAGTCGTTGTTCCTGGATGAACCGGCCTCTGGATTGGACGGACAGAGTGCCTGGAATATAGTTCGGTTCTTGAGGGAGCTCGCCGACCAATCGATCAGGGGCAAGCTATTCTTTGCACGATTCACCAGCCCCCGCCTCTCGTTTTGCCGTTGGAACGAGGCTGTGAGACGGCGAGCTTCGGGGCTCCGTTACGGCCCTAGGGTTTGGGACTGAGTTTTTTTTTGTTCAGGTTTATTTTGGAGGCATAGGACCCGAAACCGCAACGATTCGAGAGTACTTCGCTCGGTATGGAGCTGTGTGCCTTGACGACGTCAATCCCGCAGGGTATATGGTGGACACAACTGAGGTTGGCCTTTCCCCTCCGAGTCGGTGATTGGGATTGGGTAGACACCTGGCGTGACTCCCCCAGATATTAGGGGACTCATGGGGGAGTCAACACACCAAGGAACGCGGCCTCGCGGAACCGGTCGGAGGGAAAAAGTTGGTGTCCCGACACGCAACCCCGTTCTGGTTCCAGGCGAAGATCATTACGCAGAGGTCCTTCACAGATCCCCGAACTACATATACACTCTGCTATTCGTCCACGTTTTCATCCGTTGAGTCACTTACAACTTGGGAAAAGCGTCCGAGACCTTCAGTTCCGAGTCTTTACCGTGTAAGCCACGAGATTCACATCTTTGTTTCCCCGTCGTACTGACGAACTTGCTTAGCTTCGCCATTTGCGTTTTCCCCGCTATAATACAACCCCAGCCCGTAGCGCTATGGACCGTCAACAGATGTATCCTCATCCACGAGGCGCACAGTCGAATCTATTCTGCCGAAGCGTTCGCCGTTGCACAACTGCTCCCAGAAATACCGTATTCGGCCCTTTGCACTGTTCTCTATTGGGTACTTATGGTATACCACATCAGTTTCTGTGGCGACGCCATGAGCAAGAGCGGGACAGGGTTCCAACTCCTCGACATCCTTTGCCCCAAGTTCTTCGTGCCATCCTTGCCCAAATCGTTGGTGCTATATCTCCACCCATTCACATTGCCGTCCTATGCAATACGTTCGTCCTTACCGACCTCACGGCACTCCGTGGGGTTCCCATTCCGTACCCAGATATAGGAGATTGGGCAAGATGTGGTAATACAACTTGGATCCGTACACTCGAGTCATGAGCGCGATGATTACGATGGAACTCTACGGACTCGAGATTAAGTACAACCCACACGAGTTTGGAGTGTTCAACCACACGGACAGCTTGGGCAAGCGAATTCATTGCTGCGTTCGATGGATATCTTGATAACGTGAACGATGCTTACGGTTGTAGGAATTTCAAGTATGCGGTTGAAGACGCTATGCAAGCCGGGAAACTGGCGCACTGGACCTGTCGAGCCAAGTCCGCATAACTAGGGAATCCAATGTCTCGGTGTTAACGACGTTCACCAGACTAGTGGAGTTGTGATCCCCAGTGACAGGACTGACGGTCACCTTGGGATTTATACCTGCCCGAACACAGGTAAATCGCATATTGGATAACCTATTCCGGAATCCATGTCAGTAAGGATAAAGTTAAGCTGCATCAGAATATATGTGACCACTACCCTTTGATCATATCCGAAAAGTCCTGGTTGTATACAATCCGGTCAAAAGCTGAACCCAGCGCAAGCATACCGTGTCGACTGGATGTAGCGGAGAAGCCGACAATCGGTATATTGTGTTCTGTGGGAGCGACCACCGAATTCACAGCCTCATCTTCGGCGCCTTTGACAGTGTGCGGACTCTTGACGCTCGAGGTGAAGCGAGAAAGGGTGCAATGGCTCTCCCCTGTTCTCTGGCTACTATAGGTAGCAACAAATGGATTTGAAGGCTTTTTGGGGGGAGGCTTGGATGTCGAGAGATGCAAAAGTATTGTTGCAATAAGGTTTTGCGTGACAGATTGGCTGGGGAGCGAGTGACATTTTAAGCGCACCTTCAGCCACAATTTTGATGCTGAGGGTCAATGGTCGAAATTGTTGCACACATACTCACAAATGACATACAAAGGCTACCCATAGGCAATTCCCATAGGTACAGGTATTTACTGTAATTTTTATAGACATAATAACCATCCCAATCATGATACTGGGGCTGAAGATGCCAAAAACCATGGAAAATAGGCAGTAACCTCCACTTTATCACAGAGGTTTGCATGCTTAGCAATGTATTTTTTTTTTGGTGGTCAGGGAACATGTAAGATTGTACTGGATTAATTGTTGAGGAGAGAACTGTCAGGCCACTCTAGCCCAATCACTCACCAGCACAAATGAGGTTTGCAAGGCCCTGTCAAAGGATACTTGTCTTTGGTGCCTGCTTGTCCTCAATACTCCAGTGGCAGGATACTTGTCTGCTCTTCAGACTGGCAGGGTACAAGGTTTCTTTGGAAGTGCCCTAAACAATGCAGGATTTGACCCAAGATTTCTGATGGGTGCCCTGGCAGCTCAATGTAGAATGGGACTCAATAATAGTCATCCTCATAAAAGTTTGTGAGAGTGGGAGAGGAAGGGATTATGTTGAAGGCTCTCAAAGGCACCCTCAGCCTAAATACTGCTCACACTTCTTGGCAAGAGGGGAGAGGATATCTGATGATAAGACTGGGGAGCTACAAGGGATAGAGGGGACTACTTTTATACTACCCTAATGTACCTCCCATGTGTTTGTGCATGGACCAGTGGGGTTCCGTCGGTCCATGTGGAACTCCATTGCGGTCCTTGCGGAGCTCTGTCTTTGTCATCCACTATTTTTAGTAACCAATGAGGGGAGATGGAAGGATTAAAAATAGTCAAAGGAAGGTGCTAGAAGATAGAAGGATTATTTTTAGTAACGTGCTTGCTCAGCACAATAGAATTGTTGATGACTCAGTGTTGGAGAGGTGGTGGGTCCACTGACTGATCATACTCCTGGTGGCCTGATGACTAAGTGTGGTGGGGTAAGAGAGTGCTAATTTGTGAGGTGGAAGGGACTTAGCATGAAGGCTATTTAATCATGAGCGGCCTTCTGCTATTTCCTCAGCAATTCGCTTCTCCCTTCCCCTATCTGTCAGGAATGTCATGGTTTTGGTGAGTAAAATTTTGAAACTTTTTCAGTCTTTAATATTTCATGTTCGTTACTGGACATTCCCTCTTTCAACAAGACAATTTTGTAGCACTCTTTTATAATTTCGCCTTGCTCACACCACAGGAAAGAAGACAAGAAATTTATTCTGTATACTGGAACTGGTATACCTCAGTGTATGGACTACTCCTTATCAGTCCAGTCTGGATCATCATCATTCTCCTCTATTGTCTCCAAGATATCCTTGCCCCTAGCATCAGTCATGTCATCTATGGCCCCAGATCGTACTACATCACTGTACAGACCATATGCATCATAGGAATCAAGTTGCTCTGAACTGTCATGGCTCATTGATTTGATATGCCAAAAGCACACCCAATCTACAAGTCAATGAGGGACAACACAATGTGAGTTGTGCCAGGCAGCAGGAGGTCGAGTAGTACTCTCTTGGGGAGCCACATCAAGAGAGAGTGAGAGTAGAGAGGGAATGATCCCAATGGATATCAAATCTAAGGAATACAAGTAGTATAACTATGGGCTTATATACTGATCCAAAGACGTGACAAGACAGTGACAAGTAACACCCTAAACTAACCAAGCATGAACAAACATGGTCTGTGCATAGGTACAGCATGGTCTGTGTGCTGTACTAACAATAGACCAATAGAGAAACATTGAATGGCGGGTTTAGGAAAGGTAAAGGGGTTACTGTCTTAACCACTGCACCAACAGAAACATCAAAAACACTCTGATGACACCAAGAACCAGGTCACAGGTTTGAGGCTGGTTGAGTTCCATGTTTAAAAAGAAGGGTGAGATGTACAGGTAGGGACGTAACCCTGACACTCCAAACTAAGAGCATTGAAATCTACAGTGGATAAGGGGAACACAATCTGCATTTCACTGGCCATACCCCTAGAGACCAACCTTGCATGGACATTGCTGTTGGGCATCAGGGTCACTACTCGCATGATGCTCAGCAACCTGTAAGCTCTCGCTTCTGGACTTGCTACTTGCCCTGTAGCTGGAGTCACCCCTGAGCTTGGCATGATGGATAGCTTGGTGAACTGTCTGTTCAGCTCTGACATCGGATTGGTAGACAAAGCAAGGACCAGGGATGTTGCCTATGGATTTGCGGTAAGGGTGATGGTCAAAGCAAGCACGACGGATGGCATGAACATGTGCCTGATCTTGAGCTTGCCAGGCCCTGACCAAGGTGTCCTCAATCTCCCTCTCTTGCTCCTCATTGATCAGTATCAGTTGAGACACCATCTCCTGAATGATAGGAGCGGGAGCAGGAACCCCTGGACCCAACAAGCCTGGAGGGACCCACCAAACAGGAATCAGGATGGGAGTAGTGTTCTCCTCAGGAGGAGTGGCATAAAGGGAAGGTGAGCGACTGCTGGATGGGATTGTGGGAGTAATGTCTCCTTGAGAGATCAAGGAGGGAGACTTCTCCCCACAGTGACAAGTCTGATTGGAGAGACTGTTGATCATGGCAGCATGATTGTCAATGCACTCTTTATGATCTGCTAAGTCTCCTTCCAACTCCTTGAACTTGTCATCTGCCTTCTGAAGTGAACCCTGATGACGGTTTAGGCAAACAGATGCCTTCCCCAACTCCCTGTTGACGTCATCGACAAACCAATTAACATGCTGGGATAGACCTGTGAGCCAGCCAGACAAGACTTGGTTGTCTGCCATACACTTGAGGAGATCCCTCTCCAAGCGGTCATTCTATGAAAAGCATCATCAATGTCAATCTAAACCAATTGACAATGACAACGCTGTCAGGATTATGAGTTTGTTGGCAAGTGAATTTTGAAAACTTTTTAAATCCTTACGATTTCACGATCGTTACTCGATAATTTCTTCTGATACCCTATCAGTTTCACTTTTTAACAACGGACACTTTCGTAGTCACTCTTTCATCCATTTCAACTTGCTCACACTTCAGACCAGACAAGATTGAAGAAGGATTTAGTTTGTAGTACTGACACC
>MU118254.1:0-11438 GCA_014904855.1 Thelephora ganbajun | reverse complement strand
GGAGGAGAACTCCAGTTGATCTTCCCGATTTCTCAGGAGGAGTTTGACTCGTTGTTATCCGGGGAGGTCTCAGCCGAGGTTCGCGTGGTGAGGGAAACCGAAGTGGTTCGTGGTGGGGCCGAGGATGAGGAAGAACTCAAGTATAGTGATGGGTGGGTCACTGATCGCAGTGTAGATCGATAATATTTGCCGAGGTAGTACCGGTGTCAGTACTGCAAATACATCCCTTCTTCTATCTTGTCCCGTCTGAAGTGTGAGCAAGTCGAAATGGATGAAAGAGTGACTACGAAAGTGTCCGTTCAAGAAGTGAAATTGAGAGGGTATCAAAAGAAATTGTTGGGTAATGATCGTGAAGTCATAAGGATTTTAAAATTTTCAAAATTTACTTGCCGATAAACTCATAATCCTGACAGGGTGCTTCTGGCGCGGGTGGAATCATTGGAATGGACAACTCCCTCGGACTACTTATTGGTGGATGACCTATTGCGCCAGGGTGCGGGAGGGGAAGTTGAGGATATGGAATCAGATGTGGCTCATGAACTAGAACTTCGCCCGAACTTTGGTGCACTGGTAGATAGGTCTGAGTCCGTAGATATGACTGCTCCTCTCTTTCCTCTGTAGTCGTCTCGTCTGGTGGTTGTCCGCAATGATACTCTGATTTGTTTGTGTTGTCTTCATGTGTTTGTGTGCCAAATAAGGGTATATTGAGAGTAAAGAGGACAATAGTGAGACGTGCGATGACACCAACCACTACTACACCATCCAACCATCTGAACATGTCTTCTTTCACCATTGGCTCTTCCTCTCCTGCTCTTCAGTCT
This sequence comes from Thelephora ganbajun, assembly GCA_014904855.1. Lineage (NCBI taxonomy): Eukaryota > Fungi > Basidiomycota > Agaricomycetes > Thelephorales > Thelephoraceae > Thelephora > Thelephora ganbajun. The sequence goes on along the minus strand of MU118254.1, from coordinate 10,617 downwards.
CCCTGCTGTTGGGCTTTGATCACCAACAAACAGGTGGCCTTCTTGAGGTCTTGGAATAGCACCCAGATTAGCCATTCTTGTAGGTCCAGAATGCACCCATATCCTGCCCCTTGCTCTGTCTATCACAGGGCCAATGCTGCTGACAATGACGATGAAGACTTTAGTGACTTAGGCCTTAACAACTTTGTCTTATCTCATAAGGTCATGGCTCATAGAAAACTCAAGTGTCTTCAGGGGAACATCTTTAATAAGTTGTTGTTGGAATGTGGGACTTATCATGCAATGGAGGGGATCAAAGAATACAATGGACCAATTGAGGTGTCCATGGGCTATACTTCTTCAGTTGGAACCATGCTAGCTAAGGAAATTGCCTTGACCAATGACTTGGTGAGTAAAAGGACCTTGCCTCTTTTGGTTTAGGCTAACATCCTTTTACTCAGGTCAGGGCTATCTCTACAAATACCAGAGCATTGGAAGAGAGGGTTGGAGTTTTGACCACTTCCTTAGAGGGTATGGAGAGGGATCTCCATTGTCTCAAAAGGTCCCATGAGGCCTTAAAGATCCACACTGAGTTGGAGTTGAGTGTGAGGGATCTGACCATTGGGGTCCTTCATGCTCGTATCAACCACCTTCTTCTGATGGAGATCAACCTTATGAACAAAGAAGAAGTCATGTCCCCTCCAACAGGGAATACTTCTATGATGGATGTATTGGTGGAAGTAAGGGTGGAGACTCCCAAGGTGGTTCTTGAGTGGGACCAGGGTGAGGCTTTGGTGAGGATGGAGGTTCTGGTCAGTACTCTCATTCTGATTGAAGACGAGGAGGTTCCCAAGCCCATGGGTATTCAGCTCCCTCACAATACCTTCAACTGGCAAGATGAGGCTGCTCAGGGATGGGAAGAATATTACCATCATCAGAGGGAGGAAGAGGAGAGGGCTTGTGAAGAACTGGAGTTTATTCCTCCTCCTGACTATGGAGAGTTGTTCCCAGACATGGTGAGAGCAGATAGGGCCAGGTATACAGCTTGATATACAGACAGGAGGTCGACAGGTGAGAGGGGGCCTTCAGATGTTCCAGAGGCAGGTCCATCAGGTGTTCCTAGGGATGATTAGATACCCCAAAATAAGTTAAAAGAATAGTGGCTGTATGAAATGAAATATTCTTTTATTGTTTTTGAATGTTTGTTGTCAGGGCCACCAGCCCTGGGACTCACTATACTAGATCTAGGAGCACACAGGCCTGGAGGTGTCGCTACCAGCCACTGGTTGAGTGTAGAAAGCAATGATAGGGCAAACTAGGAGGGAGCTTGACAAGCACAGATATGCAAGAGGGGGTGATCCCCAAAAGTTAGTGATGTTGAGATGAAGAGAGGAGGAATGGAAGAAAAATAAAGGAGGGCAGAGAGCCAATGATGGACACTAGTAATCTACAAAATAATCCCAAAGCCAGGATATCCTGAGATTTCAAGACTGGGGAACTAACTTCCTCCAGTCCAACTAATTATACATGTGAGTGTAAATAGTTGTAAATAGTTGAACAAACATAACTAAACATCAACATAAGGTGTGATCAAGATGATAGAATGGTGTGTTAAAGTGTCATGAATAGAGTTAAAAGAAATAAAAGAAAGTGGTCGTCTACTCATCCATTCATATCCATCAACTCATACCAATATGTCCTTCTTCTTTATTCTTAACTCCCTCGTCATCACTCACCATGGTGGTGCTGGAACTTGGCCTCCTTGTGCTCCATCACCCCAAGCACTTCTTCTCCAAGTTCACCATAGTGATTGCCTGGAGTGGTACTCCTGAATGCCTCAACCACTCTTGAACAGTGATATTATATGGTTTGCTGCCATGTCCTCCCTCTGTTCACACATTGCTTGATGAGTGGCCCTTGGATCCACTCGTGATCCCTTGTACTCCCTCATCTCCCTTGGTCTTGCTGACTGGGATGGGAGGAATATTCTTGCAGATACTTCCATAGACAGTATCTGACTGGCTGCCTCCTTGGCTGAGCATTTGCTCACACTCCATGAGGGAGTCATCCTCAAGGTAAGTGTTGACCTTGCATGGTTTTGACGTTTGTCCAAGTCTGATCTCTTCTAGGTCTCCACCTTAGCTCACCAGGCACAACAACTTGCCTTGTCCCTTGACCTCCTGACTACTTTCCACTCTGAGTGGTTGGGGCATCTCAAGAGTTGCTGCTTTGAGATGGATTGGGAGATGCAGGAGATGCAGGTTCAGATGATGGAATTGGAGTTGGCTTGGGAGCGGCGGGATGCTCCAGCATCCTCAGGGTATGTGTCCTTGGAGGACATGGCGGGGGAGGAGGAGGTGGTTGAGGAAGGGGGGGGGGTGATGTCAGGGCCACCGGCCCTGGTACTCACGAAACGCACGACGATGTGCATGGAGGCCTGGCTAGGTCGCTAAAGTCCACTAGTTAAGCACGCTGAGGCGATGATAGGGCAGACAGAAGAGGTAATCTCAGTGAGTGTAGTATGCAAGAGGGGGTGATCCCCAAAAGTCACGATGATGAGATGAAAGAGGGGATAAGGGAGAAACAGAAGGAGAGAATCAAGGTGGGACGTTCAAGATCCCAAGGGCGTCCCAAAGCCGGGATATCCTGAGATTTCAAAACTGGGGAACTAACTTCCACCAGTTGTGCTAATATACAGGTGATCATGATCATAAGTAAATAATTGTAAACAAATGAACAAACATAACTAAATATAAACATAAGGCATAATCTAATTGTCAGACAATTGTTGTCAAGGCGTCATGAGTAAAATAGAGAGAAAATAAAAGAGTGTTTTCCTCTTAGCCTACCCTCATCTGTTCATCTGCTCATCCACCCATCCGTTCATCATGCCTACTTCTGGTCCTTGTATCCTTGAACTCCAGTTCTCACCTGAGACTGAATGGGCCCTCTTATCTCATCAGCGTGTTCTTGTTGTCCTCCTTGCCTCACCCTTCCATAAACATCGTTTCCTCAAAGTGGCCTCCAGGAAGGTGAGATTGGGGTACTCTCACCTTCTTCTCACCCACCGCCTCCTGGAGCATCCCATTGTCGTCCTCCCATTTTGGACCGCTGAGGGCTTTGACAACTACTTCAGGGAGATGATTGCCCTCCCAAGTAGAGCAGCTTGAGAGAGGAGAGTGGTCACTTGTGTTGGTGGAAGGAGATGGGGGGGGATGTGTGTCAGGAGGGATGTTGCAGAGTTGGAGTTTGTCATGGGAGCGGCAGGACGCTCAAGTGTCCTCAGGATACATCTCTTTGGAGGATGCAGCTGGAGAGGGTGAGGTGATGGATGAGGAAAGAGTGGAGGGGGAAGAGCTTGAGATGGGTGAGGAGGGTTTGTGGTCTCCAAACTCCTCTGACTATTTGTCGGTGGAGGATCTACTGCAGTTGGGTGCAGGGGGGGGAGGTTGAAGCGATGGAAGTGGAAGATGCTTCCCATGTAGGACTTTGACCAGATTTCGGGGCTCTAGTTGATAGACCCGACGCAGTAGATATTTCAGCTCCCCTGTTCCCTCTGTAGTCGACTCGTTTGGGGGCCTGCCGCATTAATGATACCTTTTTCCTTTTGTTCTCTCAAGTCTTTGTGTGCAAAGTGAGGGTATATTGATGGTAAGGAATGGACAGAAGAAAGCGTGATGACAGGTGAGGACTTTGAATTAGATGAGGAACCACTGTGGTCCCCCAATTCCTCTGATAGAGCTGTCCTCGTGCTGGTCCCAGACTTTCCCTCTTTCCCTACTTAGTCATAGGGAATCTCAATTATAACTTTTCTGTTTGTTTGTTTGCTTGTGTGAAGTATGAAATGAGTGCTCTATTCATTGTGTTCAACAAACAACAGGGTATAAAGAGGAAGCATGATGACATTCATGTGATCAAAGGATGGGGAACATAAAGAGAAAAACATATAAAAAGAAAGTCATGTGACAGCAAGGTTTAGGGCAGGGCACATTATGACTTGGAAAAAGAAAGGAAAAAGACCAACAGAAGTCAAAAATGTCACAGTTGTAAGGATAAAAAGTTTCAAAAATTACTTGCCAAAAACTTGACAATCCTGACAGTAGCTTGTTGAAGAGGTTTTATCTCAAGAGGATTCAGAGATGCCTTATCAGGCTTGGGATGATGGGGGATCTTTCAATGATCAAGTTTGGCAGCAGGCCATCTTGTTGTTAAGGAACCAGGACAAGGGTCATTGTTCTTGAGCAATGAACAATGGTGAAAGTGTCCTCTTCCAGTTGATCCAGTGCAGGATTGTGGACATGTCATCTTTTGACAAGAACTTGAAGAGTACCAGGATCAGGTATTTGGCCATTATTGGAGATTGCTTGTGGTCTCTATTCAAACAAGAACATACAAGGGTATGTTGTTGTTGTTGATCAGTTTAGACCAATATTAACAATGTTTACAGAATGACCATCTCAAGAGTGATCTGTACAAGGCCTTGGCTGATAACCACATCCTATCCAGCAAGATCACCAGATTGGAGATCCACATGAACAAGTTCATTGACAATGTCAACCATGAGTTAGGGAAGGTGAGCAATTGCCTCAATCATCACTGGGTTTCACTGCAGAAGGTGGACAAGAGGTTCAGGGTGTTGGAGAGGGAGGTCACTGATCATAAGGAGTGTATTGACAATCATGCTGGCATGATCAACAGCTTGTCTGATCGTGTCTGTCAATGTGGTGAACAATCTCCTTTGATTGTAGAGAAAGGTGAAAACTCTCCTATGGTCCCCTCAGGTAGTTGTTCCCTGTTCTTGGAGTATCTCACTCCACCTCAAGAGAACTCTACTCCCATCCCTATTCTGCCTTGGTGTGTCCTGCCAGGTCTTCTAGGTCTGGGTGTTCTGTCCTTGATCCTGATTGTGGATCAAGATGCTCCTCCTTGTTGTGTTCCTTGTAGAACAGTTGAGGAAACTGTTACTCAGTTGATTCCTATTTCTCAAGAGGAAGAACAAGAGATAGAGGATTGTGTCATCAGTGCCTGGCAAGCACAAGAGAGAGCTCAAGTACATGCTCTCCATTATGCTTACTTTGATCATCATCCTTACTGGAAGGCCATAGGAAATTCCAACAACCATCCCCATTTTGTCTACCACCCAGATGTCAGAGCTGAACAAGAGGTTAGGTGTCAGGATCATACAGTTTTTGGGTGAGTAAATTTTCAAAACTTTTCAAATCCTTACGATTTCATGTTTGTTACCCAACCATTTCTCCTTATACCCTATCAGTTTCTCTCTCTTTAACAAATGGACACTTTCATAAACACTCTTTTAACCATTTTGACTTGCTCACACCATAGAGAAAGGACCAAAGGTCTATTTGGATTGTACACTGGAACCAGTGTACCTTGGCGTATGGACTTCTACTCATCAGCCCAGTCTGGATCTCCATCATCTTCCTCAACCATCTCCAACATGTCATTCCCATACTTGTCAGTAGCATCATCTACATGAACCGTACTATGCTGTACTACTTTGTCATACAAACCGTGGACATTGTACTGATCAAGCTGCTTGGAACAAAGGGCATCAAAGTCAGTACTATCTAGGGGGAACACAATCTGCATCTCCCCAGCCATTCCATGAGCAACAAGCCTAGCATGTACATTGCTGTTGGGCATCATCGTTACCACTCACATGACGCTCAACAGACAGTAAGCCCTCGCTTCTGGACTCACTACTGGCCCTGTAGCCTGAGTCACCTCCAAGTTTGGCCCTACGGAGAGCCCTTTGAACTGTGTGCTCAGCTCCGACATCGGGTTGGTACACAAACACTGGTTCAGAAGGGCAGGGTTGTCCTACAGACTTGCGATAAGGGTGATGGTCAAAGCAAGCATGACGGATGGCATGAACTTGCACTTGTCCTTGAGCCTGCCATGCACTGACCAGGGTGTCCTCGATCTCGCGTTCTTCTGCCTCACTGATCAGAATCAGATGAGTCACCGTCTCCTGAACAACGGGAGCCAGAGATGGAACGCCAGGACCCAAGAGACCTGGAGGGACGTGCCACAATGGGACAGGGATGGGAGTAGAGTTCTCCTTGGGAGGAGTAAGGTAAAGTGAAGGAGAATGGCTTCCTGACAGGACAGCCGGAGTAACATTCCCCTGTGACATCGTGGAAGGAGACTTGTCCCCGCAATGACAAACCCGGTCGGACAGGCTATTGATCATGGCAGCATGATCATTGATGCACTCCTTATGATCAGCTAAGTCCCCTTCCATCTCCTGGAACTTCACCTCTGTCAGGCCACTCTAGCCCAAACACTCACTGGCACTAACGAGGTTTGCAAGACCTTGAACAAGGATACTCATCTTGTATGCCTACTTGCTCAATACTCCAGCGGGACAGTCATGTCCTCTTCAGACTGGCAGAGTCAAGCTTTCTTTGGATAGTGTCTGAACGACACAGGATTCGACCCAAGGTTTTATTGATGGGTGCCCTGGCCACTATATGTAGAAGTGTCAGGATTGTACAGTTTTTGGCGAGTAATTTTTGAAACTTTTAAAAAATCCTTACGACTTCACATTCGTTACCCAAGTCTCTTCATGATACCCTATCAATTTCCCCTCTTACAAACGGACACTTTTGTAGTCACTCTTTTACCCATTTCGCCTTGCTCACACCAACAGCCAAGAGAGATGAAGATAGAGATTTTATTCATAACACTGTTACCGGTGTTACCTTGGCGTATGATCCTCTACACGTCGGACCAGTCTGGATTACCATCGTCCTCCACTACCGTCTCCAAGATATCCCCTCCGAACTCGTCAGTAGCGTCGTCAACCCTAATGGTGCTATGCGGAACGACTTCATTGTACAAACTGTGAACATCATAAGTATCGAATTGCTCGGAACATAGAGCATCAAAATCCTCGGTACTTAACGGAAACACGATTTGCATTTCCCCGGTCATCCCCCTAGCCACCAGCCGAGCGTGGACGTTACTATTCGGCATCAACGTCACAACACGCATCACGCTCAGCAATCGATAAGCCCTCGCTTCCGGACTCGCTACTTGCCCTGTAGCCGGAATCGTTCCCGCGCTTGGCCCTACAGAGAGCGCGCTGAACGATCGGCTCAGCTCCGACATCAGGTTGATAGACGAAGCCCGAGGAGCGTTGTCCTAAAGCTTTGCGATAAGGGTGGTGGTCGAAATTGCTACGGCGAAGAAAATGGACATGGGCACGGCCTTGTTCTTGCCAGGCTCCTACAAGGGTATCTTTGATCTCTCTTTCCTCAGCCTCGGTGATTGGAATCAGTTGAGTCACCGATTCCTGAACCACGGGCGGGATAGAAGGAACCCCGGGACCCAACAAACCTGGAGGAACGCGCCAAGCAGGAACAGGGATGGGTTGAGAGTTCTCCTCAGGAGGAGTTGCATATATCGAGGACGAACGACTGCCAGATGGGACGTCCGGAGAAAGAACGGGTGGAGTGGTTTGCTCGGGAGAATGATCCCCACAACGGCAAACCTTGTCTGACAAGCTGTTGATCATAACAGCGTGGTCGTCGATACACTCCTTATGGTCGGCGATCTCAGACTCCATCTCTGACTGTTTACTGGCCCCCTTCTGGATGCTGACTCGGTGACGATTGAGCCGGTTCGCGGCTTTCCCTAACTCCTTGTTGACGTCCTCGATGAACTTGTCGAAGACTCCGGTAAGGTAGTGGTACCGTCCCGACAAAGTGCGGAACTCGCCTGACAGACGATGGAGATCGCTCTCCAAACGATCATTCTAGAAAAGGCATTGTAAGGAGTCGGTCTAAACCGATCGACAACCACAACACACCCTTGTGCGTTCGCGTTCAAACATTGCCCAAAGGCGATCCCCGATCACGGTGGAGTACCAGACACCTGTCCCCTTGACGTTCTTGTCGAAGGACGACATGTTGATGATCCCTTTCTGGATCAACTGGAAGAGAATGCTTTCATTGTCGTTCATTTCCCTCGAACGATGGTTCTCGTCTTGATTACGGAGAGCGGAGATGGCCTGCTGCCACACCTGGTCGTCGAAGGACCCGCCATCATCCCAGACCCGACGCGGCATGTCTTCATCGCGCTGAGACAATACAGCTTCTACGAGCTAGTAAGGCAAGTCAATAAACCTTCTAGACCAAAGACCTATCAACGTCACCAACCTGTAATGGGGAAGTGGCTTCAGTTCTGAAGCTGGTTTGAGCACGGACTCGAGTGTCGAGCCTAGTGATCTTCTGGTTGCGAGGAGAGACAAAGACTTTGTTGTCTTGAAGAGACATGGGGAAGAAGAGCGAATTGCTGAGGATTAGAGCGAAGGCCGCTCGTGATTAAATAGCCTTCACGCTAAGTCCCTTTCGCCTCACAAGTAACGCTCCCTTATCCCGCCACACTTAGTCATCGGCCCGACCATGGAGAAGATTGGTCAGACAACCCACCGCCACACCGATCGAAGTCTAGATCCTACTCAATAGTGCTGAGCAAGCACAATCTAATTTTACACACAATGGTGCCATCCTTTCACCTTCATCACGTTATATGGCACCATCATGACACGCTCCTTGTCATCTATCAAACGCCACACTCTTTGTTATCTGTTTCACCCTAACACCTCACCATTCCTTTTGAGGATAGATTAACAAACCCAGGTCATTCTAGACCTTGACGACCCCCAACTTTATATTCATGATGCAACTAACCGCGTCATTAATGACATCACATTCTAGACCATGACGACATTAACTTCGTCATTGATGATTTCTTTATTCATTTCATTCTGGGCCCCTTCCATCACTTACCCCTATCTTTTAGTGTACAAACTAATTTGGTTTGATCACTTCATCTTTTGTTTCATACCTTTCCTGATCGAGACCAACCCCCTTTGTGTCAGGGCCACCGGCCCTGGGACTAACTAATCTTCGACAAGATGCACGCGGGCCTGGAAGTGTTGCTAGCTGACACGAGTCGAGCGCGCTTGGGCGATGAGTGGTCCGAACGGGAGGGATCGCACCGAGTGCAAGTATGCAAGAGGGGGAGGTCCCCAAAAGTCTGCGATGGTGAGATATAAGAGGGGACAGGAGAGAAAAGGAAAGTGAGGGAGAGAGCCAACGATGGACGCAGGCAATCTACAAGAACGTCCCAAAGGCCGGGATTTCCTGAGATTTCAAGACTGGGGAACTAACTTCCTCCAGTCGTACTAATATACATGAGTTCGTGATCGTCAGTAAATACTAGTAAATAGTGGAACAAATATAACTAAACATACACAAAAGACGTGATAGTGTCGTCAGAATAATGTCATGAATAGGGAATGGGGGTAGATAAAAAGAATGTGGTCGTCGTCTCATTTACCCATCTCATCGTTTAATCGTCCAAGCATGTCTTCAAGCCACTTCCTCATCCTCAATGGTTTCATGCTCTCTCGCCGCGAGACGGCTCGTCCCCGTCCCATTCGTTCTCCACTGGGTGTCGACCTTACCCAGTTCGTCATGTCCGGGCCACGTTCGATGTGGTACTATCCCCGGTTCCCGTCCGCCCTCTACACCAATTCGATCTGGGTGGCCGCCATGTCCTCTTTCAAGAGTAACGTGGCAAGGGGAGCGACTTCTCCTATGGGGACGGACTTGACCCTGACGGACCTTTTGACGGTTGGCTTGGTTGACTGGGAGGGGGCCAACCTTGAAGACGGGCGTCCCCAGGATAGTATGCGCTTTGCCGCCACCGTTGCCGAGCGGTTGTTGAGTCGCCTCGAGGTTGTGGAAGGCCTGGTATGTCTCGCCTTTTTGGTCTTCGGTTTTACCCTTGTTGACGTTTCTCAGATTAGCACTCAGGCCAATTCCTTGCAGCTCCAGGCGTCCGGACTGGACACCATGTTAAACAACTGGTCCGAAGATCGCCGTACCCTTTTGAACAAAAATGCGGCCCTTGATCGCGAGGTCAGAGAACTGAAGGAGATTGTCGCTCAGTTGGAGGGGGAAATGGGTGTTCTCCTGGCTCGTGTGGAGGCGTTGGAGTGGGTAACACCCTCGGAGTACCTCTCGGTGGACAACCTGTTGGACTCCGGTGCTGGTGGGGTTCAGGAGATGGAGGTGGATGAGGCTGGTGTGCTAGGGCTTCGGCCGGACTTCGGGGCGCTAGTAGCTATGCTGGATCCGGTAGATATCAGTGCTCCGCTGTTCCCCCACTCCTTCTAATGTCGGCGGCCCTCTTTACTCAATGATACTTGGTCGGTCCTGTTTTCAATGGTCTGTTTGAAGTGAAAACGGGTATATTGAGTGAGTAAAGAGGGGTACAAGAAAAGCGCGATGACACTTTGTTTCCTATTCATTCACTCATCCCCCATTTTTCTATAGGCCCATAAAAATAGGAGACGGAGCCCCGTACGGACCGCGATTGGACCCCGCTGGTCTGTGCGCAATCACATGGGAAGCTTAGCATGGTCTGTGCGCCACGACCTGCCCTAGAGTTAGAGTAGTATAAGTAGAGCCTCTCTAGCCCTTGTAGCTCCCCATCCTAATTATCATCGGATATCCTCTCCCCTCTCGCTAGTGATAGTGAGCGGTATTTAGGCTGAGGGTGCCCTTGTAACATTTCGACAAAGATCCCTTCCTCTCCCACTCT
>MU118253.1:0-22995 GCA_014904855.1 Thelephora ganbajun | reverse complement strand
GGTGGTCGCTCGCACTGAAAGTGCCGTACTACATGATGTTCGGAAGCATTTAGAATGCTGTATCCCACATGAAAGTACGGCAGGATAGCGCAACGAAGTCCAGGCTGTAGACGAACATCGCTTGCACGTAATCCAATGGTTGTACCAGGCATCCATGCACCTCGGCACGCGCAGATAACTGTGGGTCTTCTGTCGTGAGAATCACTGAAGTTTGTCTATCGATAGGTAGCTACTTACTGATCACCTTACCATCCGTCCTCATGGAAATAGTAAAGCTATTATTAAAATTTTCAATACGGAGGGAATTACTTTTCAAAGTAAGGGAAAACCCCTCCCCCAGCCCTCCACTGGGCTCGGTGAGGGGTTTTACCCTTCAACGGCGTTCTCCCGGCCTACCCCTTTTGGGTAGGGTCCCCCAGCTGATCGGGGATATTCCCTGCTGATCAGCCAGTCACAGGATGTTGTGATTGTGGGAGATACCCTTTCCCTCACATCACGCGGCCATGAGAAACACCTTCCCCTGGCATTCCCCTTTCCGGCCAGGTGGTTCCGCCACTCATATTTCATCCATATGTTTTATTTACCTTACACAAATGTTGTTTTATTGACCGATTCGAAAAGTGCAGCTTTGTGAAATAAAATACGAAGAAAAAAACGCCACCCTCTAGAAGACATTAGAGAGCTTGTGCAAAAGCGACCACCAACGGCGAGTTACCATAAAAGGAGTAAAAAGCACGTGAAATCGGGGCCTATTATCCTTTTATGGCAACTCGCCGCTGATGGTCGCTTTTGCGCAAGCTCTCTATTGAACGTGGTCGATCCTGCTAAATGCGGCCCCAAACGGACGAGAATTGAGCCCAAAATGCTCGATTTTCGCCCTGGGGTGAGCCGGCAATCCTCACTTGGCCGCACGGAAAGTGATCGGCGATCGGCTTTTCTTTTCTGGAACGCGCAGCCTCGCTCCCACATATGGTTCAGAGGGGACTGCAGGTATGTTGACATAAGTACGATTCGCCCGAGACTCGTTTCATCCGCGTTTGGATGGAGAAAGCCGTTGTGATAACCTGTCACGTTCAGACTGCCGGCACCACGAAGGAATTACCGAACAAATTTTTTCTTCATGTAACTCCGGAGGTAAATGCACGAGGTACGCCCTGAATTCCTACGGGGACGTTTCTGGTAACACTTCCAGGTCTCCGCTTTCCACGATATCGTAACTCTCAGGGAGGTTTGGGAGCGATCCTCCATCTCAAGAACCCGTGGCTTTTGGATGGACTATTCTTGAGGGGGTCAACGAAACCTCTTTTCCGCGCATTCCATTTCTTCTCCAGGGTACTTGAGAAGACCGCTCTGGTCTTCTACGAGAGCGACCCCCATGACAGCGAGATGCTCGCTCGCCGCAGCTCTTCGAAAACTTCTTTCGTCGTTAGACTACCGCGGGGCGTTAAATACGGGAATCGGATACCGTTGGCATGCCACACACATGAAGGTAACCATAAAGCCCTATCTCCTGTAGCTTCAGGCAGCTCCGTACCACATATATGATATGACCCCATCCAGCGGCTGCTCCAGATTAGGCGATGTGTTCATGGACTCACCCCATACACCGTAGTCCCCATCGAAATCCACGCCTACAAGACGCTTCAGCTCTACGCCGTACGACACAATGGTCAGGCGGGCACAACGGCTGAGACCCCATCTGAAGGTCAGGCTCTCGAGGTTTGGGCAGCTCTTGATAAAATCAGAGTACGTGGAGTTAACGATCATCTCATAGGTATTTGGGAGTTTGGCGCATTTGCGCTTGAGTGTCACCGTAACGGGACATCTGTGGCTAACACTCAAAAGGTCCCAACGTCCTTAGGTCTTGCAACAGGACCAGGGTGTCTACGAACATCTTCGTCGGGTCTTTATGGGCGCCCTTAAAGCGCAGATCCGCAGAGTGTCAGAAGGTGTTGGATCCTGTAAGTTAAATTTGGACGAAAACTCGATTACGCGCACTGGACACGGGTGGCAATTATTGGATCTGGCAGAAGATACACGCACTGAGCGTACAGGCCGTACGTGTAACCGTCGCGATGATGGGACGACGCGATGCATCCTTCCGTGTCCTTCCAAAGGATAAGAAGGAGGGTGTTACTCAATGCCCGAAATGCCATTGTCAACTTCCGGATGATCGTTGACCATTCCACATGCTCCCAGCCTCCATACATAAAGAGAAGGTCATATGTTTTTCGTTCCCAGTCTCAGAGGAGGACAGATACCAGACGATAGCCAGTAGGCATAGAGAGCGAGTGAACCGGAAGTAGAGTCTTAATATCGTTCGTCTCAAAACCCGAGACTGCTAACCTCAAGTCTCTCTGGTCCATAGCTTGTTGCCGCAATCCTTTTCTTGATGGAAGATCACAACGAAAAAGTGAGTATCACGTCGCAACACAGTCACTAGGGGTGCGCAAACGTCAACTGTGTCATTACCCATTTTTCGTTGGCGATTGATGCAATCTGTTCCAGCTGTGGCCCGCTGGTCCCACAGGTGACGAAGGACAATATTTTTTGGGCCCAGACACCAGGAAGGAACCGCTCCAATCGTCGATCATTGAATATTGAATTCACAGAACATAAACGTACAGAATGGTGACCACACGGTATAGTACTTCGAGTTCCTACAGGGGTGTTTCTGGAGATACTTCTAATTCTTCGTTTTCCACAACATCATAAGCCTCTTCGGAGCGGTGAACGTACGGGCGACTCCGGACAACCTTCCATCTCAAGACCTTGCGATCTGTAGACGGACTGTCCCTGAGGAGGCTAATGAGCTCTCTCTTCCAAATTGGCCGTATCTTCTCCCAGACCGCATCGGGGGTCCCGTCCTGCTGGAGATCAACATCAAGGATAGCGAGATGCTTCAGCTGCCGTAGGTTCTGAATGTGCCCCCTCTCGGACTGCGACGGAGTGGTAAGCACGTGTATCCCAGGTTTCCTCCGAGAACACTCACTAAGGTGCCACCAACAATGCCGATCTCCCGAAGGTTCGGGCAACCCCAAGCAACCGCTGCGATGCGCCTCTGAACAAGTGTTCAGGCAGGGCAAATAATTTACAAGCTCACCGTTCACACCCTGCCCACAATAGATGCTTACTCCCGCAATACGCTTCAGTCCTTTGCCATGTAAAAGAATAGTAACGGGGGCGTAGGTGTCGAGAGTGCCCGTGAAAGTCAGATTCTCCAGGTTTGGGCAATTCCTGACGAAATGGTGACACGCGGGTGTAATACGTAATTCACGGACGCTCAGAAATATAGCATATTTGCGTCGTTTGAGTGCTTTTGAAATGGGGGCTCGGGAGCTAACCTTCAAGATCTCCAATGTCTTCAGGTTGGGGAGCTGAATCAGGCAGTCGGCAAACTTTGTCATCAGATCTTCGGGGGCTTGCCAGAAACACAAATAAACGGAAAAGGTCCTACAGAGATACCGCTTATGAGCTACAGTCAACCGCGGATGAAGGCATTGTACGTACCGGACATAGGCAGCGATTGCCGGGTTCAACGACAGATAGATGCACTGAGCGTGCAAACTCGAACCTTCACCTCCTCTTCGAGTGTTGCAGTCGTAACGAGTGTGCGAGATACATCCCTCGACATCAGCCCAAAGAAGTGGAAGAAGTAGGTTGCGCAGTGGCCAACACGTCATGGTCAACCTTCGGATGGCGATCGACCGTTCGGCATGTTTCTTCTCCATGAACGCGAACGACCTTCTGCCATAGTAGTTTTCACGGATGAAGCGTCGATGATCGGTAAGGTATGAAAAGACCTCTAGGAATAGCTCAAGAGGAATCGTAAATACTGACCAACAAAGGTCAGGCATGAACCAGAAGGGCGAGCCCGAAGCCCCAAGTACTTACTTCCGCTTGTCTGGATTCTCGTGCTTCTCTGCTGCACCGCACGCGTACGATGGACCACTGCCGTTCTCCTCTGTTCAAGTTTCGGCAGCATTGCTATTGTGCAGGGTGTACGAAAGAGTTCGAAAAGCAAGGGCTAATAACAAGGTGGCCACTCTGGCGAGGATGTGGGGGTTCTTGTCAAAGCCGGTTCGAAAGCACCACCAGGGGTGGCGCTGATTTATAGTCCGCACGATGTCTTTGAGTCTTTGACATCACGTGCGAACCATTCAGAAAAAAGCATAAGAACTGTCTTCGCGTTTCGCACGTGGCGTGACAGAGTTTCCCGTGGTTCCGGCAAGATGGCACGGTCTGGCTGGAGACATGATGGTGGATGTTTTGATCGAAGGGGCCGAAATCCTGATCGAGGCCGGGATTTGCTTCCACGCTCGAAACGGCGTAGAGTACGATGTAAAAACCCGAGGGATAGAGCCACTCGAGTTCCTGCGGGCATTATTCCGGGAACATTTCCAGTTCCACGGCTTCCATAACACCACGAATCCAAGTCTGTATACGCCTAAGTTCCACCCCGTGTGTACGAGGTGTCACTAGAACATTCGCCCGCCTTGGTGTTGACAGCATCATTGTCGCCTGTAGTATATGAAAGACGGCGATTCGAGTGAAAGAGCGTGGAATGTGCGTGTTTCGATCCGATCAGAGTTCACCGGCATCCGTCCCGACTCCGCCATTTGCTTCCGTTCCCCAAGGTCACGTTCTTTAAACAACCATGCCTCGTATCCTCCCTCGTCTCATCAAGGCTCTTCGACGACCGCCTGGGCCATTCGAAGATGAGCTTCGCGTTGCACCTGGTCTTCGATCCAAGGCATGTCGAAAAACGCATACAGTGCCTCCTCATAAGCAGCGCATCTCAATACGAGTCTCGCGTCCTGCCGCGGAATACTCGAGATCTTTATTATTGGACGAAGAGAGCCAAGTGAGGAGGAGGAAGGGTCCATCTCCTGTGGTGAGATACCAGGGACAGGATGGTGTTAGATTTATGAACGAGGACGAGTTACGGTGGTGGTCGAATTCGTATCGTGCGTACGTCTCTCGAGTTTCCATTGCGAGATAATTCTAATGCAAGGTATTGGAAATTAGTGAGAATGATGGCTTCGCCTTTGAGGATGTGTCAGACGACCGGCCATTACATGCCTTCTGGTAAATACCATTCGGAGGCAGACGAAACCGATATTTATATCTTTCACGAATTTGTTTAGATTTTCTCGTACGCGTAGCTCGACTGCGCCTAGATCCTGAGCTCGAACTGGGAGATGAATCCCTCCTCCCTGATGGAATACAGCACCCCGAATTCCAGCCCCGCAGAGCTGGCAAGGGTCACTACGTCATCTGCAACAAACAACTCTCCGTATTTGACAGTAAGGTCGTTTCGCCCCTTTATTCCTAATAACGCGCTAAATGGTGATTCGCGCATATGAAGGAGTACTTGCTGGGCGGGGAGCACGGAAAATTCTCCCTCATTCTCGATTAAAAGAACAAATTGGTCACTTATTGCGGTTGAGGATCCTCCAAGAGCTCGAGATCCTCGCTCGTCGCGCTAGACCAAAGGTCAAGGAACGCCACACCCCAATAATCCGTCGGCTTACGAGGGCTGAATGGAAAGCGTTCCAGAAAACGGAGACGATACCGAATCCTGGTGTTATAGCTGTGCTCGTCGTACCTCCAGTCAAGAAGTCCCTCTTGAATGGCGGATCACCAGATGCATCACCTAACCCTACCGAAGAGATCCGCGCGTCGACGATCAGCACGAAACCCCCACCCCCACTTTCTGTTTTGTATCCAGCAACAACCAAGGACACAGCTGAGATGCCTGGATTTGCGCCACACGAGATACCCTTATACAACAGTATATCCCTCTTCCCTTCCCCCACTCAACGTGCTGCACTGCACCAACGTCTTTGCGTAATCCTGAAAGAGGACACGATCACACGATGGAACCAGATAGATCACCCGGAGCCGAGAAATAAGTCTCAACCTACGAGAGATGAAATGAAATCTAGCCACGCCTTTTTGGTTTACTCTGACGGCTCGACTGTGCGAAGGGTGGATACTGTGCCTCTTGCCATTGCTCTGTGGAGATTACGGATGTGGGAAATGGATCCTCCCGCAACGATACCTACCTGGAGTTGATTCGGCTGCTCGCATCTACTCGCAACCAGTTAGTCTGCTCATCATCGTTTCACGGTTTTGCATTACGGTATGTCGTATATCGTACACCACGAAAGTTCGTTAATCATCCCTCCACTATCATCTCAGTATCAGCGGCAGCTTTGAACGTCTTTCCAATTACTTCCTGCCCTTGCCAGAACTTTGGTAGCCGGTCACCGGGGACGAAGAGGCGTTCAACCCCGCCTTCAGTGATAACACACATACGGATCACACCTCCTGACGAACCGTCACGGGCCATGGCGAGAGACAGGGCTACATAGCATACATTCGATGAGTGTTAGAAGGCTAATGACACAATTTCTTGCACGTACTGTTTTTCACGAACTCGATCGTCTCGTCCTTCCCCCATCCCTCCTGATACGTGGCATCGCAATATCCGTAGACATACGTGGATCCACTGCCTCCAATCGCCCATGGCTGTCTGAAGATACCGCCTCCAAGTGGAATATTGTACACACTCGGACCATCTTCCTTGTCCCAGCCGGCAACGATGATCCCTGCACTCAAGGCGTCTTTGTTTTGATAGCATATATTTTGGAATAACGAGGCGGCAGTATGGACCGATGGTTCCCTACCCATGTGTTGTCTGCGAGCGCCGTCGAGTATGAGAACTAGACATAGCGTGCGTGGCGATCGAGGAGAATGCGTACTTGTACATCTGAAGGTAATAGTGAACGATGTCTGCCACCGCTTGGGTGTCAGCTGCTGAACCCGAACGACAGCAGTAGATACGGTCATGGACGTATGTCAGTTTGTCCGTTACACGATTGGCCTAGTATCACGAAATGTGTCTTTTAGCTGAGGGTTTGGACAATTGGTGGAATGAGGCGTACGATGTATGCACCGGTGGTCGTCCGACTGTCAGCACCAATGATAACTCCGTCCTTGAACTGGACGGCCATAATCGATGTCTAGATAATGGACCATTTCCCAATCAGCCTCTCATCCTTGTTACGATGTCTTGGAAACATACCCCGAGGTTAACCTCGCCAGACTTGAGTCTACCAATATCGACCGAGAGAGCTTCCATGGTTCAAAAACGAAGACAGGGGCACAGTCGAAGGAGAGATCAAAAGAGAGAACAGATATTACGCGTCCTCGAGTCCCGATCACTTTGAGATTCACCAAGTTGAGCTGGACACATACGCGTCCTCCGCCTTCTTCATCTTTCCTCAGTTTTCAGCATGGCGACCCCCCATATGGCCTCTCTATACCACGAACTTCAACGGGTGTTTGAAGCTCGTCCTACTGATCTCGCAAAGACCGGGAAGCTACTCACGCAACTCAAGGTACGAACCATACAGTCCACTGTACCAAGATCCTTTATGAAACTCCTGGACGCTTCTGGCTTTAGATTGGCTTGGTAGATGCTGGGCTGTATCCTCCACAAGGAGCATCAAATCTGGAAGACCTTGTCGTAACTCGTGAGCCTCTCCCATCCGCTGATACTCTCGCTCGCGCATATGAAGGTCACAAGCTCTATAGGCGACATTTTAGAAATCGGTGCACTATGGAGTACTCGGGTGAAAGACATCCCTTCTTTCGACCGATACTTCTCGCAACTTCAAGTCTTTTACACCGACTACAGGTAGGCTATAGCTATGGGACGTGGTTGTTTTATCTGACCTCCATTTGTATCCAAATAGTTCGGTGCTCCCTCCATCGAAACGAGAATACCCTATCCGAGGATTGAACCTTGTTCGCCTTCTCACACAGAACCGTATCGCCGATTTCCACACGACCTTGGAATCCCTCCCACTCTCAGCAGATCAGATCGCCGAGAGTCCGTACATTAGCCATCCGGTCAATCTCGAGCGTTGGTTGATGGAGGGTAGCTACAGCAAGGTTTGGAATGCCAGAGAGGAGGCACCGACCGAGGAGTATAAGATCTTTGTTGACAGCCTTGTCGGAACGATACGGTTCGCCGAACGAGCCCTCCCGCTTATCGGATTACTGATTGGTCTCGCGCAGAAATGAGATCGCCAGTTGTGAGGAAGCGGCGTATAACAGCCTACCGCTGAAAGACGCTGCCACCCTTTTGTTCTTTAGGAACCAAACCGAAC
Source organism: Thelephora ganbajun (assembly GCA_014904855.1). Taxonomy (NCBI): domain Eukaryota; kingdom Fungi; phylum Basidiomycota; class Agaricomycetes; order Thelephorales; family Thelephoraceae; genus Thelephora; species Thelephora ganbajun. Next base: position 14,815 of record MU118253.1, on the reverse strand, counting down.
TTCTGTCCTTCGCGCGAGAGGTAAGGCTTGTGCTCATATCTTGAAGATCGTGCGTTGATGGTTTCGCAGCGTGGTTGGCAGATAGACTTGACGGGTGCGACGATTCATTTCACGAAGAAAGGGGAAGAAAAAATAGAGATACCGAAGGAGAAGTTGATATCACAAAATCTCGCTTACGCCCGCGAACTTGAGCAGATCATCTAGACGCCGGATGTCCACCTCTATTTTCTGCTTTTCCTGCTCTGCGGGGAAGGGAGCACTGTACACCTTGTTGAAATCAAAGGAATGCGACTGTACAAGAGACAAAACAAGCGACTTCAAAAGCGCTTGATTAGTAATGATCTACTCGAAGTTGTCCAGAGCGGCCTTAGCCTTCTCCTCTGCCTCTTGGTGGAGGTCTTTTGGGACGGGCAGGAAGATTCCCTGAGTTTCCGCGCCTATCCAGGACATCTCCAACTCAAATTCCTTCTCTTTGTTGTCCTCATGGACAAGGTGAATGCTGCTCATCTTGATTAGGTCTGAACAAACTTGTCCAAAGATCGGTACTCACATTCTAGCCACTTCGAAAACCGCTTCTCGTGTCGAAAGTTCAGCGAGTTTCAGTTTCTCCAGTTCGGCCTTGGCAAGTTGTCGGCCCTTGCCTACGGCAGCACCGTGGTATCCCTGCGTGGCATTGATTGATGATCCAACTGAGAGCAAATACCTATGACTTACGAAGAAAACACCGCTTGGTTCCACAACGTAGAGATTAGGACCTGTCTTGTCTACTCCACCGAGGATTGTGCTGACACCAAAAGGCCGGACTGATGAATAGAGGGTATACACCTGGACATATTGTCCGAGACGCTCCGTTACATCCTACGAAGGGGCAATCAATTATCAAGCTGAGGCTTGACATGGAAAACCCTACCTTGACTTGTGGAGGAGAGTGGTAGAATTCACGGAAGTTGGAGGCTTCTGATCTTGCTCGATTGGCGAGATGTCGTCCGTCAGCGAGATAGCCGGCAGTGGCCTAAGTATAGTAGAGATCTTCAGTACCCGAGGACAGTCAACTCAAAGTACCAGCTCACCAATCCGATATGTTTATCGATCGTTTGTATCCTCCGGTTCGAAGCCCCAGGTACGAGCAGTTTCGAATGCACGAGTTTTTCTACTGCGAGGACAATCCCGTCCTTTACGCGTAGTCCTATTGTGGTCCTAGAGTACTCGTAAGTCATATTCAAGGTACGATTAGAGGACTCGATACCCAGAATTATCAACGGCTTTGCTCGCATATTCGACCTTGAGTACGAGAGTTGATTAGATCGAGAGAGACTACTAAGCCAACCAGAACACGCTCACCTGGAATATTCTTCCATCTGGAGAATAAGTGCTCGCAGAAAGGTCGTAGCCCGTACCGATGGAAGTCATTATCAAAAGGTCGAAGACGCGTAAGCTAGAGCTGAGGTCACCAGCCTAGTCACCTGGTGCGATCGACTCGAAACACAAGCGTGACTGCAAGTTGACCTCCGCGGTTTCTTGCTCATGATTGCTACTTCCTCCTCTTCTACCCACCCGCACAACTGGGAGTTGGTCTTGAACGGCCACCCCATCTTTGACCCTTCTGGAGGCAAAAACGGCGACGAGAATTCGCGGAAAGCTGATGACACTTCGCTCGAACTTTCAATCAACTCTCTCTCCAAGTTCAGGTCCTCCGATGCCATTCAAGACGGAGGTATACCAAATGGACGGAGGCGGACCATGCTCACCAAGGACGCGGATCTCATTGTCGCCGTTGGAAAGCAAGTCCGGATGACGTCGTTGACCGAGTCTCAGTTGAGTGCCGCTGGAGAACAGACTTTCAAGGTAGGTGGATGTACGCATGACCAAATGCGTGTCATGGCTTACCCACCACATTAGACGTTATGCACGCCTAACCTACAATTCGAAATCCACGAACTCGTGTTAAACACGAATGGTCGCCTTCTCGCAGTAGTTGGCGCATTCCAGGTCATGGTGATTGTGCTGCCGCGTCCTGGTTTCACAAGACTTGCGCCGCCAACGGTAGACTGCAAGTGCGTCTTAAACCTTGAATCCCTGTTATCTTAATTGACCAGGATGAAGGTCTCTTCAGGTCGGCCAGTTCTACCATACTTCGGCTTCTTCGCCACACATTGCCAAAGTCGATTGGCACCCATGGGGTGAGGGTGGTTCTACCCTTCTTGTGATGACCTTGGACGGCAAGCTACGGTGAGTGGGACCCATGCTAGCACTTTTTTCCCCCTTGGGCTGAGTTCTGGTGAAGGGAGTATGACATCTCAGTCGATGTAGATGAACCACAACAGACGATATCATTTATGCCCGAACGTCGAGCATCGAGAAGTTTCCTCGCTCAAGACTCGACCGAACGTGAAGTCTCTTCCTTCACGTTGGGAAAGGGCACTGCAGATTGGGGACCGTTGACTGTCTACGCTCTTACGAAGAGCGGCGATATTTATTCCTTCTGCCCTTACCTCCCCAAGAATGCGTACGTCACGCCAAACCTCACTACTGCACTATTCCCTTGACAAGCAACGTAGATCCGTCCCTTCCACCTACATCCACGCCCTCCAATTGTTCGTTGAGGCCAAACGAGACCAGACACTACAGGAAGGCTCATCTTCGGCGCGAGAGTTTTCCGTCTTGTACGAATACCAACACAAATATGTCACTGCTTTGATGAAGCAGCTCCCATCTGGAACGCCTTTCCCTACCCAATCGCAAATTGTCTCTATCCATCCTCCAACAACAATCAAACACAAGCCGCTGCGGCAGGGCCCTTTCCTCCTCCAACCATCCCCGTTAACAATCGAAGGAAGTGAGGGTGGTGACGCCACGGATATCATCTATGCCGTTCTCGGCAACGAGGAAGAAGGATGTGATGGTGAAACCGAGAAGTTGGGAATTGTCATGATCGCGTACCAGGATGGGAAGGTGGACGTTTGTCTGGATGTGGACAAAGTTGAAGCAAGGTGGGAGAGGAAAACGGTGAACTCCACTTTAAATATTTGATCACCGGCACCGGCACTAAGTCATACAGAATTCTGCAGACGATCTGCCAATGTTTGCCGTGTATGAGACGGTGGATTTGGGGATTGTGTCCATGTTGAATAGGATCGACCCCTCATTATCGGACATTCTCCAAGGAAACCACCCCGTTTTCGTACCAGATCCCATCCACGGCGACTCCTTGTATCTGTATCATGCCTTTGGGGTCCAAGTACTAAGCTTTAGAGCCCTGCTCGAGGGTCTCACGGTGGCTCTGCAAGATGATAACGACGATAAAGACGGAGCACTGCAGGAGGAGTTGAAGAAGGAACAGGGAGTTGAAGTGACACCAATATTGTCTACTTTCTCTGTAGAGCGGAGGTGAGCCGTTTGCTTTCATGAACCAGACCGCCCGTAGCTGACCGTGTTTTAGATCTTCGAACCCAGTGGTATCACTCGCTATCCCGAATGACGTTTATCTATCCTACAGCATTTTCATGTTGACCTCTGCCATGCGCGTCGTCGTGCTTCCGCTCACCCCCCAGGCCGATATGCCGTTCGCGCAGAAATCCAAGCCCACCCCGACCACCCCACAGAAGCCTTCTACTGCTGACTCGAAAGGCCAACTGCCATCTACGTCCACTCCATCATCCACCCCCAATGGCGACAAACCAAAAGCCTGGTTATCCTCTTCCGAATTCGACCCTTACACTGTCCCCCCAATATTCTCCCAACCACTTGGTCTTCCAACAAACCCCCGACTCGCTCTTCCCGTTTCCCAATCAAAATCGGAGTTCATCTTGACACCGGACACAATGCGGTACTTGGGACAGACGGTTGAACACCTCCGTGCCCAGATTGATGCTGTCAAGTATGCCAATACGATGGCTGAAGCTCAGGTTCAAATACAAACCATGGAGTTCCACAGGCAAGTTCGCCAGGTGCAGCAAATTCTGGTCATGATGGAGGTAAGCAGGACGAAGAGGTGTGCTACCTGGAAGGAGAGGGTCGAGAAGGTGAGAAAGACCCAGGACGAATTACTGGAGAGGTTGGATAGGACGTTGAGGATCTACATGAGGAAGGTTGCACCGGAGTTGAGTGAACAAGAAACGAAGTGGTTTGAGGAGCTCAAGAGAATGGAGGCGGAGGTTCTTGGCCAAGGGAAGTACGATGAACAGAGTCTAAGGGCGAGAACTAAACTTGTGAGCACCACTTCGAGCATTCTTTCAGGTGTTCTATCGGTGACTCATTGCGATTTTCTCCAGCTACAACGGGAATACGACCGCATCCTGCCTCCCCTAAAAGAACTCGACAAGAAGGAACAAGAACGGAGATCCAAACAGAACGCTTTGAACCAGGGACTCGGAGCTTCCCAGGCGTTCGAGTATGGTCAACGATCTACTGAAGAGAGGGTACGGCTGGAGAATTTGGAGAAACAGATTTTGTTGTTGGCCGAAAAGTTGAGCTTGGATGTTGGGACCCCACCGAGCGATTCTGCTAGTAAGCAGGATTCATCGACGCCAAACGGTTCGTCGAGTCTCTCCAAGTCACCATCATGACCAGAAGTCCTTTTCTGTGCTTGTCATCGGTTTACACGTTAGCGGTCATTTTCTCTAGCCATTGTAGAATCAGGATAGTTGTAATCGTTATATCGGGCGCTTGAGACGCGCGACGCGATCGTGGTTCTGGCTGACCCTCGAACGAACAAGGCCACTCGTTCTCGCCTCACCACTCCCATCTCATCTCAGATCCTGAACCAATTTCCGACGACCATAATCTTGTAAAGCCACGCAAACCTCGGCTCTGCGATGAACACGTCCGGGAATCCTCAACAACAACAGCAGCAGCAACCACAACAGCAACAGGGAGGATCACAGCCATCCACTACGAGTGCGGGTGGTGGTTTGTTCGGTGGTGGAACGGGGGCAGGAACTACGAGTTCCGTGTTTGGCAGTCAGTCTCTAATCATTTATCTTCGCCTGCTTGTGGTTTTGCGTTCTCGAATTATGAAAATGTGGCGTTTGACGGGAGATGGACTTGAACTTGGATTTAACTGACCTCTTCCTTATTTTTCATAGGAGGAGGAACGGGGAACTCGGTGTTCGGCAACCCATCCTCGACGACGACCAACCCAACCTCAGTATTCGGTGAGAGTAGATTCACGATATTCAAGGATTCCACCAGCGCCGTCAATGACCTGACTGACGTTCTTGTTTCTCTTTCTCGTATTTTCTTGCGTGGATAGGTGGAACCGGTGGCGGAACGCTTGGAGGCGCGTTCGGTGGTGGTTCGTTGATTCGTTTATTCACTGACGGTCTGAACGATCTGACGCATTTATCTAGGAACTAGTGGAGGCGGAGGCACTACCCCGGGCATCTTTGGTGGTGGCTCAGGACTTTTCGGCCAAACGAATACCACGCCAAGCATGATGCCTGCCACCGGCACAGGTACAACTGGCACTAGTTTAGTAGGTACAGGAACAACCACTGCGACGCCAAACATTTTTGGTGCTAAGCCAACTGGCTCGCTCTTCGGTGCCACTACTACGGCACCCACACCTGCCACCGGAGGAGGTCTATTCGGTGGTACAACTTCAACTACCCCAGCTTTAGGGACGACTCCGGGTGGTTTGTTCGGTGCGAAACCGTCCACTCCCGCTCCCACCCCATTTGGAACCGGCGGAAGTATTTTTGGAAATACCACGAATCCGGCCCCTTCGACGGGTGGGACTACGACTACGCCTTCGCTGTTTGGTAGCGGGACAACGGGAACTGGCACGACATTGTTTGGTGCTCCCAAACCGACGGATACGAAGGACTCTGCGAGACCAGGTATGCAGTCATTGCGATGGGGCCGACCCCTAGTAGCTCACGGGATGATTGCTTTAGAAACCGGAGGAAACGCTATTACGACCCCAGCCCCCGCACCTGCTTTCGGTGGAGGGTTATTTGGCGCGCCAAAACCCGCAGAGAGCAAGGATGCTCCAAAACCAGGTAGATAAGGATCCTCAGTACCTGGTTCCTGTCAACGCTAATCGTGTTTTGCAGCTACTTCTGGCGGCCCATTCGGTGTACCACCGAACACGACCACGACGACGGGTGGATTATTCGGCGGTCCACCTAAACCTGCTGGCGGCTCGTCCACGACCACAACGACCACCACCCCTATGACTGGTGGATTCTTTGGGCTTCCCCCAAAACCGGTAGACAGCGCTACCACTACGACGACACCAGCGTTGGGTGGTGGCTTGTTTGGTATCAAGAAACCAGAAACACCCGGAACATCGACACCTGTCCCCCCGACTACAGGTGGCTTCTCCTTTGGAGGGTCTGGTGGAACCGCTGGAGGCAGTCTGTTCGGAGGTACCGCGAACAAAGATGCTACGAAGCCTGAAGATAAGAAGGACTCCACACCCGCCACAACCACAAGCCTGTTCGGACCTCCCAAGGACAGCGAGAAAAAAGATGGTGCGGGTACTGGCACCCCAATGGCAACTAATGGTCCAACGTTGAGCGGACTTTTCGGCAAGCCAGCCGAGAGGAAGGATACACCTGCGGGTTAGCGCAACATTTCTTTTATCCTCCTCCTTTTCCTATAGCTGATTCGATGTCAGCCGGTACCAGTAACTCTACAGACGACAAATCCAAAGCCGCAGGGACTTCGTCCGCTCTGGCGATCACCGCCCAACCTCCCTCGATGTTAAGGGGGAAAACAATCGAGGAGATCGTGAACAAGTGGTCTTCAGATCTCGAAGTGCAGGTCAAGGAGTTCAGTAAATTCGCAACTGAGGTGGCGGTTTGGGATCGAGCGTTGATTGAGAATGGAAACAGCGTAAGTTTATGTTCCGTTAGTCCTTCCCTTTAGTTACGCCACTAGCTTATACGGTTGGGGCTTTCGATTTAGCTGGCGATGCTGATGGGCGAGATGTTAGTTGCTGAGAGGGAGCAGGCGGACATTGACCAAGTCCTGGATCATATCGAACAACAGCAAAAAGATCTAATGGCCACGCTCGAGATTTACGAGAAGACCGCGGAGGAAACTTTCAATATCCAAAGCGGGGGTCTCAGGGCCTTGGATACTGGCCCTGCCGATACTGAACGAGACAGAAAGTAAGCTGAGTTGTATTATTCCACTTGTAGTGTTGACGGTGATCCGACCCGGTCCCCCCCTAGTTACATGCTAGCAACAGACCTCTACACTCATCTAGACGACCTCTCAGGCTCGCTCACCCAAATGATCGAGGCCGTAAACGCCCTCTCGATGGGCCCAGGTTCCCAACTAGACGGTGCGAACAACGGCACATCAGGAAGCGCAAACGGGTTGAACGAAGATCCCATGAGTCAAATCACGCAGATTCTGAGTAGCCATTTGGAGAGCTTGCAGTGGATCGATGGGTCGGTTAGGGAGTTGGAGACCAATGTGTCGGAAGTGGAGAAGAGGGTTAGGGAGGCTGGGTTGAGTGTGAATGGAGGTGGGTCGGGTGGACATGGGAGATCGACGAGGTCGGTTGGATATGGACTTCGGTAATTCGAAATCGGTCCCCTCGTCGCTGTTCAACTCCGTTCTTCCTCTGTTGTGTATATTGGATACATATTTTCCGTTGCCACCCTCAACTCGAGGCGAACAACCGCCAAAACTGCGAACGGTTCATAAAGTGGATAAGGAGTGTGCTAGATTGTCCATGGCCGGTCGTCCCGACATCAGATACATGCATTTAAGAATGTAAGTGCGCCAAACACAAACATTCAAAAGGGCTAAGTAGAAAGATAAAGTCCGTAGAATGCAAGTTATGAATGGAATAGAATAGTGTCCATGTGAATTCGTAGATTCAACCGTTATCTGCGTGTGTGGAAGGGCAAAGGGAAATGCTGCCTCACGTTTAGAGCTTGGCATCGATATGGATAGCGACTGCGTTCCTCTTCCCGACATTAAATGTAAACTTTCCGTTGGAAGCGACGGTGACAGTCGATCCAGAGCACCCCCCATCGTTCTCGACTCCGTCGATCACATTGCAATACTTCCCACCCGGAAGGCCCGTCTGGAAACTCGAGTTCCAATCCTGATCCGAGTTATTGATCACCACGAACCCGGCCTTTCCACGTCCAAAAGCCACCTGTTGCGGAGTAGGAGAGAACCAGTTCGTCATCTTGTTCGTTTGGACGGCGTTCCTGAATCCGACCATCCCGGAGATTGGGGTCCAACGATGCTGGCAGTACCACCCGTTAGCTCCGCCGTTTCCGTTGCAAGTGCCATAGTTCCCGTTCGGAGCGCCTTGATCGTTGTCACTGAACTGATAACTGGACAACACCGTGGGAGTGCCCCACGGATGGGCCAAGATCCAAATGTGAGCGAGCGTGTAGGTGTTGTTTGGAGAATCGATGGTAAGTGTCTGGTGGTTACGTTCCGTATCGTGAGTGGTGACGAAAGTGTTGGAAGAACCGCTGGAGCTGGGAGAGTAACCTAAGGATTCGGGGTTCTGAAGAGAGGCGATTCCGTCCTTTTCGAAGGCGAGCTTGAGGGCGAAGGCGTATTGGAAGGCCCCAGTTTGACCGATTTCGACGTATTCCCCGGGGGTAACTTCTCCAGATCCACCGTAGTAAATCTACATTGGATCAGAGTAAATAAACTGGGAATGTATCCTGCAATGAACCAGGTTCATACTTCCTGAGTAACGTAGCTGGGCTTCCTCGAGAGTTTACTGAAGATGGCCTGAAGATCCGTTACGGGAATATCTGAAAACGGGCCTCGGGTCAGTTATTCTACAAGATGAACGGAACGGAACTGTTCGTCCTCACGTTTGGCAGCGTCAATGCGGAATCCATCGGTACCCAAACTCAGTAGTTCGTTAGCGTGATCAGCGAGCTTTCCCCGAACGTAATCATTCCCAGTGGCTAAACTATAAAACAAAGGGGGAGGGACATCACAACATGCGCGGCATTTATAAGAGATGGGACTCACTCTGCGAGGTTAGCAAGCTGACAATTCTGGACCTGCCAACGGTTTCCCCAGTTTTGGATGGCGTCTCCGGGAGTACCACAGTGGTGGAAGTCTTGGTTCTGGTAGATCCCAGGGTAATCGTAGTGCGAGAAACCTGGACGACAGTCTTCAGGATCCAAATATCTACTTTCTTCCGAAATGGGAACGTACTGGACCCTGCGTTACCAACGCCATTGTCGATACCAGCCATGTGGTTGAAGATTACATCTGTCAAGCAGAGAAATGGGCCAATCAATCCCCGTTCACGAATAAAGGGGTGGGAAAACCCCTATGTAAGAACGCACCAGCAACAACCTTGACGCCGGCGGCGTGGCAAGTGTCCACCATGTTTTTGTATTGTTCTTTGCTACCGCGTTTCGATTGAAGCTTGTAGCTGGTGGCCTGGTAGTCGGTCCACCACTGGGGACCTTGAATGTGCTCATTAGCGGGGTTCACTTGGACGTGACCATATCCTGTGTAGTAGATTCAACATCGGTGGGAACAAGCTTCGGGGTGGGTTGATCCCAAACGCCGGTAAGCCGGATCTACGTGCTTACCAGCTGGACCGATGAAGTCTTTGCACTCGTTGGCAATCGAGTCCCAGTTCCACTGGAAGAGTTGGATAATGATATCTGGGGACAAAATTTGAGAACCACCACATACTTCTGGATGCTATGGAGACGTACCTTTTCCGGGGTTTTGCCTTGGAGATGGTGCTGCTGCTGCGAGGGCAAGTAGAGATGAAAGAGCGAATAACCCGTGCATGACGGGAATAATTAGTTGGAAGGAAGTGCGGTGGAAAGGAAAAGAAGGGGATTGATGAGCGAGGAAAAGAACACATGCGGGCATTTAATATTTATACATCTTTGTTGTTCCCTGCGTCTCGTTTCCTCCCTGGCGTTTCGGCCGGCTTCCTGATCATCACCAGCGAGCCCGACAGTAGCCATTCAGCTGTTCGGAACAAAGCTTAATCCTGGATCCAACCTCCGTGGTTCTAACTTTGCCACCAATCGGGCCGGGTAGTTCTGGGATAAGCGAATGAAGCGAGGGGACAACGCGGATCGTAGTGAAAACACACCTTTTCAGCTTGTCTCGACCCATCAGAGGTGTTCAGGGGAGGAAGCTGAACAGATCCGTATCAAACATGATCTTTTCCCTGGGATCTGACGGTACACTGACGCGTTTGTCCCCAGGCAGAATAAAAAAGCGGCACAGGTACACTAGGACAGCGATTACCCTACCAAGCTGTGCATGGAGATAAAAGTAGCAAAGGAAATGCGCACTGCCACCGGTTTGTCCCCCCTCAAGTTGTTTCAGCCAACCGGAACACTCACTGTGGGAACTCGAGATCATTGTCGAGTGCATAGTGACAACTCTTTGAAAATATTAAGTTTCGAATGGATGGGAGAGAGCCGTTGGTGTTACTATGCTCCCCCTTTAAGTCCGGTTGATCTTGAGAAATATTCGGAAAGATCTCACATTTGCGTTTATCTGGCTTCGGCTCTGCATCAATGATTTCTCAAGTACGCGGTTGGGTCTAGTCTTCCCACGGTCGCTTTCACCCATATGCTGTCGCTGACGGCGGGGGCGTAAGAAAAATGACCCCATTTCCCGCTTTGTTTCCCGCCCCTTGTAACGTCATTTGCCCACTCAGCTCGAGCTCTTGCTAATTCGCTAGGACGTCTGGCAAACACTGTTCTCATGGCCGTATGCTGCGACGGTGTCGAGCTGCCTCCGCCCCAGGAAATTCCGTATAAATCGTCAGCTTTCCATTCCCGGTTTCCGATTTTGGAACCGCAGACGCCGTATACGGACAGGTCGCACACAGGAACATGACGTGATCGGTTGGTTGGGGTCCATAAACCCAACACTCAAGCTGTGGGAGAAGCCCTAACGCGGTCACATGCCGCATTGTTGAGACTGATGCGTGGTGCGTGATGTCAACTCTTGAACTCATGTGTGGGTCGAGTTGAGGGCGCGTACGACGCAAGCCCTGCGCGACCTGACGGCGACGGACCACATTCGACCGCTGTGGACATGCGTCCGAGCGCGCCCAAGGGGTTGGGCGTAATTCTCCCCTCCAACAGACACGCCGACAACGCACAAACGAGAGATACAATGATATCTTCCTGAACACGTCCGTGCATCAGGTGCCCTATGGCGACATTCTTGAAGCCCTGGTGACTCGGATGCCTCGTCATATTTTAAGGGGATGGGAAGCAGTGCGTCTGCATCTCTTTTTTTTCCTTTACTCATTCTCGCATTCCTCCCGCGGCCGCGACAGAGACCGCGCACGAGCACCACTGACTGCTCCTTCTGCCCGGGCGCAGGACCGACAATGATCTTGGACTCCAGCAGGCATCGGTATGCGTTTCCTCTCCCTTACATCATGTGACAACAATGAGCTGACCATCCGCCTCAATCCCGCAGCAGAAGATGCAACGGAGGCACGTGGGTCGCCCTCGCCTCCCTGAGGTCAAAATTATCGGAAGTGACCACCATGGCAAAACCGAGTTCGTCCCTCACATAACACTCTCACCAACAAGACGACACAACTCTCCCATCTGAAACAGCATCAGTTCCCGGTGCGTCTTACATTCTCAGTCACTATCAACACAGCCCAGGTCAATCCGTCAAACATGTCGGGATTGACCTTCGAGTCCCGGTTTTCTCCCACAGGCAATCATATAGCACTCTCCCGGATGATAAGTAGCCGAAACGTCAAAAACCCTCCCTGAGGACCAGGAGTGGTCTACCCCGAAGCCCTGGCCGATGATGTGAGTAACCTACAGAGAGGCGTCCTACCGGTCTGTTCTCACTCCAATCCTCGTAAGGGAACACCTTGGGGGGCATAACTAAAGCATCATCGCTTATGAGTCGATGCATCATTTGTTATAGCATTATCTCTTGTACACAAAATCTCGCTTTGTGTCTATCTGTCCTTGAGTGACGAAAAGTGAGCCTCACCGGGTAAGTCCCAAATCAAGTATTACCTAACAAGTTTGCGTGTGACCTGGTGGTAAATGTAGATACACATTCCGTATCCTTTTGTTCTGAATTTGGAATGCGGGAGCGAGCAAAAAGCCTACAATGATCCCTCGGCAGAGAAAGTCGGAGGCACGATTAGGGTTAGTGTTATGACAAGCTGCATGTTCAAGCACACGACATGCATACAAGCACGGTCCTGCAGGAACGGATCAAAATCTTAGTAACAGGTGTGAAAAACACACAGTTGGCACGTTGAACATCGGCGTCCCTAGCCTTCGGCCAGGCGTCAAAATGGTCCATTTCCCAGCAGACCCCCTAGACTGAACACACCGTGCGTTCCCACAGGAGTGACAAAAGACAAATTCAACCAACTGAACCGGAAGAAAGATAGGGGCTTACGGTAGGTGGAGACGCAGGGAGCTAGTCAATACAAGACTGAAGACGTGGTTGGGGCGTTTTCAGTACCTTCAGTACTAGCCTTTCCCACAGTGCATATCCATGGGCGACCTGCGTGTGGAATGGGAATGTAAGGTCTACTCCAACAGATTGGGGTGAACGCCAACCCACCCAGACCGAGAGGACGTGATCACACTGATCAGTAGAATTTGAACATGTGTCGAGTGCGCATGGGGCTTGGGATGCAACTTGAATATCTACTTGGCATATCAAAGATAGGCCGATGGTGGAACTATACGCGACCAGGACGTCAAGTAAGGCGGGTCATCCAGACATAGAACGGCATGTGACATGCCGAGGGGGATGAGATCCCGGCGGAAAGCGACCCGAGTACGGATATCCGATAACAGAACGCGTGTGTTTCTTGACAATTCAGCGATCTGCGCCCGCCGAGAGAGGAAATGTTGAGCGTCAGCACGGCGATTCGTGACCACTGAATCACGGCAGGCCCGGTACAGAGCGACCACACGTCCTGAAGATCCGGTACTCTGGTGACCACCATGTGTGACCGAAAGCGGAGAGAAAACGTGGTAAACACTGATGGAGGCGGAGGCCACGGGGTTCGAATAGAGACTCCAGAACAACATCAGCAAGTCGCGGAAAGTCCGATGTAACCTTACAGCACCAGGTGATCGGGCCGCTTCCTCGACAAGGGCTTATAATGAATTATACGGGCTTATAACGGATTATATGTCGTTTTCCGCCCCCAGGAGATAATCGATTATAATGCATTATAATCGAATATATGGGTCTACCACTTTGGTAGACCTATATATTTCAGTGTAGTACTTTCCATGATTTACTGATGAAGGTAACAGGCGGTACTGGTTAGAAGAGCAAAACAGTCTGATGATACTTGTACAAATCGCAGTAGATGAAGGTACTGAAAACGCCCCGGTCGCGTATTCTCCAAAGCAGTGGTCACTGAGACTATCGGTCCCCCTGTAGTGGGGCTAACGTCCATGACGGAAAGTCTGGTCTCGATGGCCATATAAAGGCTTGAGAAAAAAACGCTGGGAATTTGAATGAATTTGGGTAGTTGGGTTCCGCACAAAGCTCGGCAACGCGATACGAAATCTCTAGTCGAATCGTGAAACAGACAGGAACACCAGGCTCCTCTCGGTCGCGCGATTGCTGGGTTAGAGATTCGTAGAGGGACGGTTTTCGAGTTCTTAAAGGCAGAGACGGTGGGGTAGGTAGAGAACAGGTGTTCCAGGCCCCCCAAGTGTCTTAAGGATGGACCTCACCTTCGCCATACCTAGTCCGCGTTGCGGAGGCGATGCAATAGTAGGATGCCACGCCATTGATCGTAGCGCTTACGATACTTCTCTAGCCTCCAAGCGGCTAACATAAGAACTCGCGGCCGACAAGTATCATTGCTATTTCATTTCGGTAAGCGTTCTCCAGGAGGTGGAGCCCGATTTTTTGTTCCAGACCTTCAAGTTGTTCACCTTTCGGTGGTATTGCGCAGTTCAGTGCCAAATGGGCAAGCACTTAAATGTCCCAGGCATAATGACAACCCTCCACATTCGACCCCCCCATGAGCCTCCCCATGAATCGAAACTCTTTCGCCAAGGAGGTTTTACTCCAACCCAAACGCCTCATCTCTAGACTCCATGACATCCAGAGATCCCAAGACGATGGCGAGGAAAGAGAGGGCTTAGTCGTTGGAGCATCCCCCGTTCCACAGTCTCTTCATCGTCTATCGCTACTGTCACAACTCGAGGCCAGGAGTTTGCCCATCTTGGATCTGGACGGCATGGCCCTCCTGCAGCGTTGTGCACAGGTGGCCCAGGAGCTCTCATCATCCCTCCTATCTTCCTGTCCTTCACTAAGCCCCGAGGACATCAAGCTCACAAGTGAATGCCCTGTAGCTGCAGGAGGGTTTGCAGACATCTGGGGGGCAATACATGATGGCCGCAAGGTTGTCTTGAAGTCCTATCGTTGCCACATGTCCTTCGACGCCGCTCAGGTTGTCACGGTGCGTTGTGATCGCATATGTTGACCAAACTCCTGACGGTTCCCGTTTAGAGGTTCTGCAATGAAGTCTATGCATGCATCATCCTTCACCGTACCGACGTATCGCTCGTAGGGGTGTACTCGACCCATACACACCCTTTCGGCCTGATCTATGAGTACATGGATAACCTCGACCTGAGGCAATATCTGAGGAATGAACCCAACGTCGAGAGACTGAAACTGGTACTTATTCTCTTCTGCACCCCTTCCATACTAGACATCAACCCCCTGATGCCTCTCGACAACAGCTGACAGATATAGCTCGATGCTTGAACCGTTTGCATGACCTGGACGTCGTCCATAGTGACCTTCGGACGGTAAGCCATCCATTCATCCCATACATTTGTGCCACACAATTCACGTTTGTCCT
>MU118252.1:0-25396 GCA_014904855.1 Thelephora ganbajun | reverse complement strand
ACTGGATCCACCACCCCATGCCCCCAGTGAGTAGTCTCCGATGTGGTCCGTAATGGAGTAGTAGATGACGAGTTGGAGTACGCAGAAGAGTAGGAGTAGTTCTTCAAGTCCCAGTCATTTGCCAAGGTAGCACCAGTATCAGTGTTACAAAATAAATCTTCTTCATCATCTTGGCTGTTGGAGTGAGCAAGGTGAAATGGTAAAAGAGTGTGTACGAAAGTGTCTGTTTGTTAAGAGATTGAAATTGATAGGGTATCATGGAGAAAAGTGGGGGGGTAACGAGCTGTGATATCGTAAGGATTAAAAAGTTTTGAAAAATATACATGCCCTTAAAACCGCATAATCCTGACAGGGATAAATGAGGGAGACAAAGACAAGAACTCACCCTTGTATGCTCTGCAGTGTACATCACCCACAGATGATTGGCCACGATGGCTGAGTACTGAATACTTCTGGATGACCACTTGTGAGGAAGGTTGTCAGGGCCACCAGCCCTGGGACTCACTAAACGCACGACGGCATGCACAGAGGCCTGGCTGGGTCGCTATATGTCACTGGTCGAACGCACTGAGTGTTAGGGCCACCTGCCCTATGGACTCACTATAACGCATGACGGCGTGCCGGGGCCAGTGCGGGTCGCAAGAGTGTAGCGTGTCAATAGCATTAGAGCTATGACCGAACTAGACAGAGAGGTGAGTCGACGATTCACGGGTATTCTAGGGAGGGTAGTCCTCAATAGTTTGTGATGAGGACGTAAGAGGAGAAAAAGGGAAAAAGAAAGAGGGAAGGGATTCCAACCGGATAATGGCTGGAAGTCTCAGGATGTCCAAAGGCAGGGAAAATCCTAAGATTTCAAGACTGGGGAACTAATTTCCTCCAGTCGTCCTAATATACAAGAATTCATGATCGTAAGTAAATACTAGTAAATAGTAGAACAAACATAACTAAACATAAATGAAAGGCGTGATCATCATCGTCAGAATGATGTCATGAAGGCATCATTAATTAATTAGAAGGAAAATAAAAGAAAGTGGTCATCGTCTCATTTGCCCATCTCGCCAAGTCCTTACTACTTCATTCCTCCATCCAACCATCCAACTATCCAATCATCCCATCATCCAATCATCCAATCGCTATGTCCATTCTTGGTCCCTGCATGCTCGAATTCCGTTTTTCCCCTGAGGTCGAATGGACCCTCACCTCACATACTCGTGTTCTTGTCGTCCTCCTCGCCTCACCCTTCCATAAACGACGTTTCCTCAAAGTGGCCTCCAGGAAGGTGAGATTGGGATACTCTCACCTTCTTCTCACCCACCGCCTCCTGGAGCATCCCATCGTCGTTCTCCCATTCTGGACTGCTGAGGGTTTTGACAACTACCTCAGGGAGATGATTGCCCTCCCAAGTAGGGCAGCTTGAGAGAGGAGAGTGGTGTGGATGATGGAGCTCGAGTTGGACTGGGAAAGGATGGAGTTCCAGGCGTCATCCTCGGGGTACGTCTCTGCGGGTGGGGTGGAGGTCGAGGAGGGAGTAGAGGAGAGGGTGGAGGAGGAAGAGGTGGATATGGGTGAGGAGGGGTTATGGTCCCCCAATTCCTCTGATCGCGCCGTTCTCACTCTCATCCCAGATGCCCCTGTCTTCCTTACTCAGTAGTAGGGGCCTCCTAATGATACCCTTTTTTGTTCTCCATCTCTTTGTGTGTGAATGGTTAAGAAACGGGGTATATTGCATGGAAAAAGGGAGGTATACAGGGAAGCGCGATGACACTGAGGCGGTGATAGGACCAGACCAGAGGGGAAACTCAACGAGTGCAGTATGCAAGAAGGGGTGATCCCTAAAAGTCGCAATGATGAGATACAAGAGGGGATAAGGAAGAAAGGGAAAAAGAGAATCAAGATGGGACGTGCAAGATCCCAAGGGTGTCCCAAAGCCGGGATTTCCTGAGATTTCAAGACTGGGGAACTAACTTCCTCCAGTCGTCCTAATATACAAGTTGTAATGATTGTGAGTAAATAATCATAAACAAACAAACAAACATAACTAAATATAAATGAAAGGTGTGATCGTGTTGTCAGAATGATGTCGTTAAGGCGTCATTAATAGAATAGGAGAAAATAAAAATTAAAAATTAAAAAGGAAGGTGCTCATTGCTTCATCCACTTAGCTAACCAATCCCACATCCCCCCATCTGACCATCCAATCATGCTTGATATTTGTCATCTTGACTTCCAATTTTCCCCTGAGGTGGAATGGACCCTTGTTTCTCATCACCGTGTATTGGTTGTCCTCCTTGCTTCTCCATTCCACAAGCGTCGCTTCTTGAAGGTGGCCTCCAGGAAGGGAAGACTGGGATACACCCATGTTTTCTTCAATCACCGCCTCCTGGACCATCCACTCATCTTCCTCCCATTTTGGACCATGGAGGGTTTGGATGAGTACCTCCAGGATTTAATTCATCTCTCCCATAGAGCGGCTTGAGGTAGGCGTTTGCCTTGATTGACTTTGGTGTTGCTCAAGTTGAATTGTCAGGGTTGCCCTTCTTGCCAAGAATGTGGCACTTGAGTGTGAGGTGGAGGGGCTGGATGGCGAGTTTGGCGTCCTCCTGGCGTGTATCGAGGCCTTGGAGTGGGTTGCTCCTTCGGAGTACCTGTCAGTAGAGGATCTGTTGCGGATGGGCGGCGAGGGAGAGGTGGCTTCGATGGAAACGAATGAAGCAGTAGCATTGGGACTTCGTCCTGACTTCCAAGATCTAGTAGATAGACTAGATCCCATTGATACCACTGCTCCCTTGTTTCCTCATTCGTTCTGATGTTGGCAGTCCTCATTACCAATGATACTTCGTTTCTCCTGTTTTCAGTGGCTTGTTGTGATGAGAAAACGGGTATATTTTCAGGTAAGCGAGGTATACAGGGGAGCGCAATGACAAAGGTCAAAGGCTTGATGATCAATGAGCCCAGCCAGCACTAGGCTGAACACATGCTTGTCATCATTATGATCCTTTCCTCAATGAGTATGGTCAAGGTTCTTCAAGGCCCCAATGGCCTGCTGCCAAATAATATTGTCAAAGGAGCACCCTGAGGCAAATTGGCAATGAGGGAACTTGTTATCCTCTTGTGAGATCATGGCATCAATGAGCTAAAGATCAACTGGATTGAGTTTTCACAAATTGAAGACTTGACCAGATGACCTACCAAGGCCATTGTAGGATAAGCAAATCCATAAGCATTGTTGGTCATCTGACCATCCTTGGAGTGAGCCCTCATGTCGATACAAGAGACTTGTTGGTTACAAGGAGAGATGAAA
Organism: Thelephora ganbajun; assembly: GCA_014904855.1. Taxonomy (NCBI): domain Eukaryota; kingdom Fungi; phylum Basidiomycota; class Agaricomycetes; order Thelephorales; family Thelephoraceae; genus Thelephora; species Thelephora ganbajun. The sequence continues at coordinate 22,095 of MU118252.1, read as the reverse complement.
GTACAGTTGTTCTCAAGAGTCATGGTGGGAGAAGAGCAAAGTGCTGAGGGAATAGCAAGAAAACCCACAAGCTATATATAGCATTCACACTAAGTCCTTTCACCTCACAAACAAGCACTCTCTTACCCCACCACACTTAGTCAACGGCCTGAAGACCCACTGCCTCACCAAGGCTGACAAATCCTTTCTCTATTGTGATGAGTAATCATGATTCTATTTTTATAAACGATGGCACCATCCTTTCACCTTCATCACGTTATATGGCACCATCATGACACATTCCTTAGTCATCTGTTTCTACAACCCTAAACCCTGAAAAACCAGATCACTACTGATCTTGATGCCCCTTTACGATTCTAGGCCATGACATCACTATCGATGTCATTGATGACTGTCCTGTGCTATTATTGGCACATTTCTATTTTCTATTCATTCTGGGCCCCCTCTAGACTCATCATAGCACCCCGCCCCATTTTTCATTGGCCCCTAAAAATAGTGTGATTGGTAACACAGTCCCCCACATGGTCCACACGGAGCTCCACTGGCCCATGCATTAACACATGCTATAGCAAAGTTAGGTAGTATATAGGCAGTCCCCTCTATCCCTGTTGCTCCCCAGCTTTGTTATCTTTAGATATCCTCTGCCCTTTCACTGTCCTGAGAGTGAACAGTATTTAGCTAGAGGGTGCTATTGAGAGTCCTTTGCACAATCCCTTCCTCTCCCACTCTGAACCTCTAATCAAGTCAGCTATTACTGAGGCTTGATTCCTGCACCTGTAGCCAAGGCACCCATCAGAAACCCCCTTGGGTCAAATCCTGCACCATTTAGGAAGTACCTCTGGATGAATAACTCTTCCCGCCTGTTGAAGTATGGAGAAGACCTCCCACAGGTCCAATAGAAGTGGAATTGAGTGGCACCTAAAGACAAGTATCCTTTAGACAGGGCCTTGCAACCCTTGTTTGTGCTGGTGAGCGATTGGGCTTGAGTGGCCTGACATATTTGAGTCTGGTGGTGCATTTGGAGGCATTGGAACAAGTTGGGTCATTGGAATACCTCTCATTGGAGGATCTATTGTGCATGGACTCCAGTATAATTCCCTTGCCCCTGAGCTCTGATGATGCTCTTGCTCTGGGGCTCCAAACAGATTTTGGGGCGTTGGTGGATAGACCCAATGCCATAGATACTACTGCTCCTCTCTTCCCTCTGTAGTCACATGGGTCTCTCAATCTGATACTTTTTGTTTTCCCTCTCTTGTTGTTTGAATAAGTGAAAACAAATGGTATATTGAAAGCAGGATGGGTATAACATCAAGGATACAATGCGCGATGACAGAGATTATCAATAAACTCAACTGGAACTTCCAGAAACCCTGATTTGGATGGAAGAACAGCACAGCTGTGGAGGACCTCAGTGGCATGACCTATGAGGCTCTTCTTACCAGCTCCACCATCATTCATGGTTCCTCGTATGTTGATAATCCAATCCATCGTCTCCTCACACCATGCGCCAGCCAGAAAGTCATGGTGTTGGTGGATGGAAGAATAGATGGAAAGGATGGGTCAATGAACGCCTTTACATGAAAATGATCACCTGTATGTCTGCCTGTCCAGTGGAGGATGACTGGGAAGTGTGGATTGGAGGCGGCAATATTGACGACCTGATGAATGCCATCAACCAAACCAGGCCCAAGGGAAACACGCTTAATACCAGGCTTGGTGAGACGGCCTCCCTTCGTGTGATCGTAGTCTCCAAAGCTAGTGACCACGCACCATCCCCAACTCAAGTTCTTGAAGTCCTTGTGAGGAAAGGTACAAACGTCCGGTCCAAAGTTGAAGCTCATTGTACCGAATGCCGAGTCCGGGAAGGGGCGTCTGAGAGTTGGGTTTTTGGTCTCAAATCGCGTGAGAATCAACTTGCAAAAGGTTGATAAGATAGGAGCGTAGTTCTGGAACGCTTCTGTCGAACCGTTAGATCAAACAATAGAAAACAGAGAAACATAACTCACTGTTGACAAAGCCGGAGAGCTGCGCCAACTCCGGAGTCTTCCTAAGTTCCAAAACAGCGCGTGTATTGTGTTTGCTGCCGCTCCCCTGGTTGCTGACGGCGGCGTTAGAATTAAAAATCGGACCGTTCAATGCCAAGAAACGACTTACAGTTGCCCCACTGCCGTAAGAAACCCCGGTGCCAATTGTGGGGCATTTGCCCCTCTGGTGATCAACTTGGTCTTTGTTGAACGACATCTTGGCCCTCGTCGAGTCCACAGCATTGGCTAGCGCCCTCATCTTCTCCTCCCAACTTGGCGAACTTGGACGTCCAGTGAGAAGGGCAACGAGAAGCCCAGACTTTGTTTGGATCGGTATAGCGTCTCTGTTTGAGGCAGTTAGTTTGATTTTGGTAAATAAGAAATAAAGTGGTGGACTTACAGGCCGTCCCATTTGACCGTGGAGATCCCTAGTTTCTCCAACTCTTCGTGGAGGTATACCTTCCGTTCGTATTGAGTTGTATACGAGCTCCGCAAGTCGGTAAACTCGAAGGGCACGGCGATCGCCCTGTCGAGTGCCTTCTTGATCCGCCAACGGTCCAGCTGCGCCTTCTTCTTGACGCCCTGTCGCATCCTGTGGAAAGTCTTCATCCGTAAGAACTGGTGGAGAGGGACTTGGGGTTGCGAAACGGCTTGAGTGACGGACTTCTCAAGACTTGGCTTGGGGCCAATCCCAAGTTCATCAGAGGCGAGACCCTTGGCGATTGAGGAAGCAGGAGATCCAGGGCGTCGAGCTTGAGTTCCTGTTCTCAAACGGTATGCTGAATGGCCGCATTTATCGCAAGGTCATCTTCTGTAGCCTATTAAATAGAACGTTAACCCTAAAATCAACCCGTTTTCCTGCAGGCGGACTTACTGGCGGGCTGCATAGAAGACTCATTCTTCCGAGTCTTGAAGGTAAACGACGTTGGTGTTGAAGTCCCCCGTGCTAAGTAAAGCGAGAAGCGCGGTTAGTAAAGGTTGGCTGGAGTTGCAGTTGGTCGTCAAGTCCGTTCGCCGCTATCCCGGAAAGCGGGGGTGAGTATAGCGACGGTTCCGATGGGCTTGGACTTGCGCACTGCCAGCCGCTTGGCCCCGGCCCGGCGTGTCCACCGATACCTCCAATCAACGAGCCGATCATCACTCCTTTCTGGCTGCTCACCGCTGTGGTGGCGTTCGAAATCTTAATCAACTCTCATTACCTACAATCCCCCGCAATCCCGTATGGATTCTTTGGAGGCAAGATCTCGCGATGTGCAAGAACGAACCTTCTGCAAATGGTCCCAAATCGTCGTTTTCCCTTTCGCCTTTCGCCCTAACATTATCCCTCGTCTCCCGTCAGGCTGAACACGAAACTAGAATCGCAAGGGTATCAACCAATGACCTCTCTGGTCAAAGATCTATCAGATGGCGTTCGGCTTATTCAGTTGATGGTAAGACCCCCCTACATCTCTTGGACGTATTCTCACACACACCGCAGGAAATCATGGGTACGTTCCATTTGTTTTTCGACTCAATTGGGGTGTCGAAGGCTTAACCCGCCCAGGTGATGTTTCTTTGGGAAGGTACAACAAGAACCCAAGGATGCGCGTTCAGAAGGCGGAGAACGTCAACCGGGCTCTCGAGTTTATCAACTCGCGTGGCGTTAAGCTTACGAACATCGGGCCTGAAGGTTCGTCTCCCATATTAAGACCTCCAACGAATTCCTTACATCGATTTCAGATATCATTGATGGGAACTTGAAGTTGATCCTTGGAATGATATGGACATTGGTCCTTCGGTTTACCATTGCGGATATTAGGTTCGTCGTATCTCTGTGATATCTAAACCAAAGATCACTCAAGCGGTTTCGCGCTAAAGCGAAGAAGGTCTTTCGGCAAAGGAGGGCCTGTTACTTTGGTGCCAGCGCAAGACAGCTCCGTACAAGGAGGTGGACGTCCAAGACTTTTCCACAAGTTGGTCTGATGGACTCGCCCTGTACGTTCTTTTTCTTCACCCGTGGCTATGTATACGTGTCCCTCAGCCTGAATTCGTTGTAGGTGTGCATTAATCCATTGTCATAGACCAGAATTGCTTGACTACGATAAACTGGACAAGGCATGCCGCACGATGGAGAGATTGTTTCATAGGTCTCACTGCTGCTTCACAGAATAATCGCCATGAAAACACCCGTCTCGCGTTTCAAGTTGCAGCTGAACGCCTTGGAATTCCAGTATGTCTGTTTGAAACTCGCATAGGCTTTGGCTCACGAGCGCAATAGCAACTCTTGGAAGTCGAAGATTTGTGCGATTCGAATCGTCCCGATGAACGGAGTGTCATGACCTACGTTGCGAGCTACTTTCATGCGTTTTCGACCATGGGTGGGTATTGCTTAATATAATATTCCACACATGACTGAATATTCTACAGATCAGGCGCAAACAGTGTCTCGAAGGGTGGAAAAGTTTGCCGAACTCATACAGTCGGTTTGGGTAAGCAGGAATGACTACGAACGCCGAGTTCGAGCGGTACGGCCTCATCGTTGGAACGATACGTCAGTTCTGACCCTGTCATTAAGTTGCTTCATGTGCTCAAGGAGGCACAAGCAGGATGGGCGGCGATCAAATTTGAGGGCACCTATGCTGACGCTATGAATCACTCGGTTCAATTCTCGACCTACAAGCAAACAATCAAGAGGAATTGGGTCACCGAGAAGCAGGACCTCGCGACTCTGTTCAGCAACGTCCAGACTAAACTGCGAACGTACGGGCTGAGAGAGTACTTGCCATTACCGGGGCTCACTCCTGTGGTATGTATTCCCCCCCTGGTACTTCCTTCTCCTCTTCCTCAGCTCAATCACGACGGAAGGATCTCGACAACGCCTGGGCTTCTCTGTTAAGTTCAGAAGCGAAGACTTCTAAGGAAATAAACGCTCGAATCCGGGAGTGAGTCGGGTATTGAGTGAACGGTTCCCTGTTTAATCTGCACAGAATCAAGGATTGGTTACGAAGAGCATATGCGGACTTGGCCAATAGCTTCGAGAGAAGGTTAAATGTGATCTCCACGGAGCTCGCGAATATCGGTGGCCCTTTGGAGGTACCCAACCCCATCGGTGACCGGGACTGATTGCTGACGCTCTTCCCTAGGATCAACAAAAACAAATTCATGTCCTCGAAGGTCGCATCCCTGAACTTTCAGATGCTTTGGAAGAGGTTGCGGAAGCGGAGGCCGCTTGCAGTGGTGCCAATATCGATGAAAACGATTATACGGTGTTTACTTGTCAGGATCTTAGGTTCGAATTTGAACTGGTCATCCAGAACATCTCAAAGAAGATTGCATTCCTCGATAACCAGGTTTGACTTCATCCCCGTCTTTCGCCAGGCTGGATTGACACAATGTGCAGATCGTGTCCCGAAACATGACCAATCTCACACCGGCCCAACTAGAACAATTCGAAAGCACTTTCCGGTACTTTGACAAAGACGAAACCAATACTCTCAACCAGCTTGAGATGTCCGCCGCCTTGGCTAGCCTCGGGATTGTATATCCGGTAAGTTCGGTCTGAGGACTGGGAGAACGAAAACTCATATCATCGTATCCCCAGGATGAAGACTTGGACATTATCTACGACGAGCTCCTGCAGGGATACGGTGCGGTCACATTTGAAGCATTCATTAACCTTCTTGTAAGTATGCACACACACACATCGTCGCTCAACTCTGGACTTGACGGCTGCTGCAGGTGGATATAACAGAGGATCAGACGACGCCGGAGCAACTCCGCGACGCGTTCAGGGTTCTAGCAAACGACAAGGTAAATACGTACCCATTGTCTTGATGACCTGTTGTCTTACTTTAACACAGCCTTTCGTTACGGAGCTGGATCTTCGCCTGGCACAGGTTCCGGCACATTCAATCGATTATTTGAAAGAGGCAATTCCGTCGGAAAATAATGAGGTTGGAGAGCCAGAGTACGATTATGAGGCTTGGTTAGACCAGGTCTTTGCATAGAGTTATTGTATCAATAGTACTGTTTGTCATACCGTTGGAAACGTGGGAAAAGGTTTACTCGTTACTCTGGAGATGGAAACACCTTCCACGCCAAAGTCGGCCACTCCAAAGAAGCTCGTGTACGCTGAGAACGTTGAAACTTCTGGAGATACGTGGACCGACATCCATGAAGCGACAAAGGTACACTTGCACTTAATATTGTTATACGTGTCTGACAAGCTTCGGTGTGTAGAGGTTGTCGTTCTCCGACTTCTCTCGCATTGGCGAGATGCCCTGTGTCCGGAGTAGCCTTTTGACCGGGATTGCAAGTGGTGTCGGGGTTGGTGTCATCCGTGGAGTTTCCGCACGTAAGTTCGGTCGTCATATGGTCCTCGCCTCACGCAACTGACCCTTGCAACATAGGACCATTCGTCGCGTCTAACTGGGCCGTGTATACATTCCTCGTGATATCAACTGGATCCTGGTGTGCACTTCCACGTACACATTCCCTTCCAAGAGGCTTGATGGGCCCCTTCCAATAGGATCTTATGCCAGAAGGCCAAGCGGGATGAGTTTGCACGCATCCACCGCGTTATGGATTCGCTTCCTGCGCGGACTTTGAAGAAAGGCGACGGGATGGAACCTCAAAATGACTGAGATGCCGAGTGAGTCGTTGGAGTCCTGCTAGTGTATTAATCTATGGTCTATGAAATCTAATCCCATGCTCGTTTATCCCAATTTTCAACCAGTTTGGGGTCATGCTGAAGGCACGGAGTGTTGAGCAACGAAGTACACTCGTAATTGACGAACCCACTTACTCTGAACAATTGCTGGAAGTCGGAAAACCCGCCCTTCAGGACGAACACCTCGTACTCGATGTCGGTAACACCTTCCTGCAACAATCTTGCCTCAGTATATATCTGGTCAAGGAGCCTAAGTGAACCAGCGTGGGTCGGTGTCGGATGATGCCCACCCGTGCGGCCTTTGGACCTCTTTTGAGGGGAGGGTGAACCTTTGGATATGATCTAGGCCAGATAGACCCACCTCTGTTGAGACAATGCGCAATGGAATATTATCTTCGATACAGTCTGAGTGTCGTCGATGAGCTGGTGTAGCTTGAGGAGGAACTTCTCAGATGGGATATTTATTCCGCCTTTAATGTTGCCTCCTCGGTAGTCATCGCCGCGGACGTCTACGACGAGGTAATCGCTGGATTTGCTCTTAATGAGAGCTTCGAGTTCCTGCGGGGTTATGTACTTGACCATCCTGTTCGTCCGTCCGAATCTCGGCGCGAATCGTGCGAGTTTGTTGCGGGAAGGAGCGCCGCGGATAAAAGTCGGAGCATGGATCAAACGTAAGTATAACCTTCCCTCCTTGCTGCGACTAAATCCAGATGGCTCTCCCTCAACCAGTCCCACCCTCCTGGAAGGTATTGCGACCACCAGCATCCCCGTCTCATCTCTGACGCGTTTTTCCGCTCTCAGGACCTCGGAAAGTCTTCCAGTGACCTCCTCGGCAAGGATTTCCCAATCCATGGTACCGCTCTTGATGTCAAGACTGCCACGTCTTCTGGCGTATCTTTCAAGGTTGCTCTCGTCAGGGACTCCAAGGCCGCCATTACCGGCGACATCGAGTCCAAGTACAGCGTCAAGCACCATGGTCTCACTCTCACACAAACCTGGACAACCGCGAACGTGCTTCGCACTCAAGTTGAGCTCGAGAACCAGATCGCCAAGGGTTTGAAATTCGACCTCGCTACCGCTTTGTTGCCTGAGAAGGGCTCCAAGTCCGCCTTGTTGACTGCCATCTACAAGCAGCCCGGCCTTCACACCCGCGCTTTCCTTGACATTTTCAAGGTTCGGCACTTACCCTGCGTACGGTGCCCCTCAGAATGCCCTAACGTCGTTGTTTTAGGGACCGACCTTCACTGCTGACACGGTCTTCGGTCGTAACGGATTCCTCGTCGGTGCAGAGGCCTCTTACAACGTCACCGAGGGTCGCCTTACCCGTTACTCTGGAGCTGTCGGCTTCAGCGCTCCTGACTACGCCGTCGCCATCCACAGCTTGGGAAATGGGTCTACATTCGCAGCCAGCTACTATCACCGTGTGAGCCCTGATGTCGAGGCTGGTGCTAAGGCTATCTATGATACGAAAGCTACCACCACCGGTGTCAACCTCGAGGTTGGTGCCAAGGCGTACGTACCCCCTCTTGGTATACACCTTGTTTCAAACTCTGATTGTTTGCGTGTCAATCACAGCTACCTTGACTCTGCTGCATTCGTCAAGGCCAAGATTAACAACGCCGGTATCCTTGCCCTTGGTAAGTGGTAAACCGACAGCACGGGGCTTGCGTTTTAACGTCTCTATCAGGATACACCCAAGCTTTACGTCCAGGTGTCAAAGCTTCGTTCGGTCTTGCTATTGATACCCAGAAGCTGAATGAGGTCGCCCCTGCCGGTCCCGCCCACAAGGTTAGTAGCCACGTAACTAAAGAATTCATTCATTCCACTCACTTTCCTCCCAGGTTGGCGCTAGCTTCACTTTTGAAGCGTAGACGAGTAAAGTAGAGTAAACCCAAATAATCAATGTTTTTTGCCCGTTCTTAAATTCTGGTGGGGTCATCACGATCACGTGCACGCTCGTTGCGGTGGGGTTTCAGTGTTGCCAATCAATTTCCATTTGTAGTACTGGCCGGAAACGTACGACGAATATCCGCGCCCTCCATACCGATGCGCCTGTGGTTGCTGTGTGAAGTCCTGCTCCTGCTGTGTCTCTGTACAGCACCCTGTACGGCTGTGGGCGGACAAACGCTGGCGATTAGACGACCACACCAACCGAGGAAAGTCGATCGAACCGCTCGTACGTATCTCCATGTTGCCACCGTGGCTAGCTTAAGTAGGGGACGTCATGGCTGCTCGCAGACACGAAACATCATGCATTGGGTCAGAGGCTGGCACGAAGGAACCTGTGGCCTTCTAGGCCACCGTTCAATCCGAAACCGGCCATCGCACCCCGCAAGCTGGCCCACCGCAATACTTTTTGTCGCCCCAACTCGTGCAGGTCTGGTGAGCGCCACTTCTCAACAGATAATTGTAATATCTGGCTGACTCTAGAAACGTTGTCCAACAGTAAACGGTATCAACGACACAACACCCACTTCAAGGGGTTCAGTCCAGGTTTTCCTTCCTAAACATGGAAAATGGTTGTGCACCTTGACATCCATAACAGCTGCTTTGTTACTCTACACCACGTGAGACTACCGTTTGGTGAGCCCCGATATTCCAACATCTCCACCTCCCCTCAGACACACGTCCTTCAGATAAGACCTGACGTCCATGGACTTTGCCACGAAACTGTTGGATACAATTGATATAACGTCCATTTACCTCTTAATGCATGAACGGCAGTGATATTTATTGTACAGATACAAATGGATGGATGAACAAAACGAAGGGAACAAGAAAATTTTCTCAAAACCGTTAAGTAGAAGGGACGGTGCTGATTATCCAAGCATGTACGGCCTCTAGCTTTGCATAACCTTGAGAGCCGCTCAGGCCTCCAACAACGATGATGAAACGTGCCAATCCTACCACCAGCATGAACGCCAGCACCGATCTCACTGATACGGCCTTAGAACTCTCCAGTTCTTGACCCAACGGCATAGAACTGGGGGTCCACGCAACAGGTTTCTGCGTCTTGGGACTGGGAGCCTTGATCTCGTCGAAGATATTCTTGTGGAGGACAAATGCTCGCGTCGCCTCATCCAGAAGCGCCTCTGTTCAAACACAATCAATTCACGTTTTACAATAGATTGATAGACGCGACCTTTCACCCCGACGTCATTCCCGACGCCAGCATCTATGCCGTCCCTAAACCATTCTTTGATTCTCCTGACCTCTCCCATATTCGCCGTGAACGGTTTACTTTGCCCCTCACTACCAGTAACGCCAAAATCGTAAAATGCAGTTCCTTGCTTATCCACGAGACCGTACGCCTTGCGAATATTCCGTTTCATTACCTGTCCACCGCTGAGATCTCCCATGTATCGAATATAGGAATGGGCTAAGAGCCTCCGAGGTTCCTCCTCTACGAGGTGAGTCAGACGGGATACGTATGCACGGAACGCAGGTGAAGGTGAGGAAATCAAGGTTTGGTGGGTGGGGTGGGTCTTCCACGAGCTGTCGTCATCTGAGACTCCCAATAAGAATGAAATGTCCGAGGAAAGGGCAGAGGCGCGGGCAAACAGAGCAGGGTTATACGTCGGGGTCAGGACGTTGTCATTGGCGTTTGCAGCCAAACCCTCTTCGAGCGAACTAGAGGTGGACATAGGAACCCAGAGATCGATGATCAGAACTGTGACACTAAGTATCGACGTGAAGACATACTGATAAATGTGCCAGAACATCATGAGGCATCGAATGTACTCCTCCCGATCGAGTTCACCCCTGGCGAGGTGAGTGGCACCCTTGCTCTTCTCGACCTCTTCATGGATCTTCATGGTTCCTGCCTTCAATATCAAACTAGCGGGTTGTGTCATATCAACCTCAGCTTCAGCGTGGCTGGTGGACATGGTAGGTAGCGGAAGAAAGGAGGGATTTCTGAACCTGAAGAGACCAGCTCTTACAAGTATGGCAGTAACTGGGCAAGTGAACAGGAACCGCCTGGACTGACCGGATCTTTGCAGCCCATTTTATCCATACCCCGTTATCAGATATCCGGATTCGCACAGCGGGCTCCCACAATCAAATCCGAACTCGACCCATTTGGCACCATGTAGGATACGTAGCCGGTACGCGGTTGGCGTAATCACCGCCACTTGTTATCCTACTACACCCGTACCTGGAACCCACCCACGAGATCCACAGTTAACGTCAACGTCACAGGGGCGGTGGGACTACTAGTTGCGCTCAGTAACCGATCTATACACGTACAACACCGACCGCCATGACCTCAGGCGAAAGCGCGACGGGGTGGATATATGTATTCGATCGCCGACTCCGTAGCCACAAACGCATATGTGCTTACACTCCGACCTGTCCAACCGATATCCACATACGACCTCGGAAACTAACGATCAAGCGACCTCTGCGTGAGCGAATAGTGCCTGTGTAATTCGTTTAGTCAGAGTTCAGGAACAGTGACCACAACGGTCAGACTGACTGCAAGCGGCGAGACCTTCAGGAGCGGGAGCGATGACTTAGGTCTCTCGACGATGTCAGGCAGCGGCGGTCGATCGATAGTTAGCTTGACGGAAGCAACAAGATTGGAGAACTCGAGGTTCTCCTCATACAATCCGTTCGAACGCTCTTCCTCGGCCGCGCGCGTGCACAACTGTAATCGCTTCAACTTCCGTCGGGAGGTGATATCTTTTGGTGATTAGAATAATTTAGGGCGAGTATCGTAGTTAAACGTACTCGTTGCGGTTCCGAGCATCACGCCACCGCCGATAACTCGCCAGGTTTCTCGGTGGGGTTTCACAGATGTACCATCTGAGTCGGAAGTGGTATCAGATTTACAAGGTGTTGCCCCCTGAGCGACCAACGTGGGAGATCCGGAACCTTCCCTTTGTTGGTGAGACTTGGGGGTTGAAGTGCTGGTACAAATCAGTTTGGCAACGACTAAGGCCAAGCGTCACACTCACAGTGTAACTTTCGTTCTCCGACGCCGGTTGTCTCGGCCACGCGCATGTCTGTCCCGATACCCGAAGCCTCGCTGGACATATGGAATCGGGGTAAAGTAGATGGGTGAGTGGGATGGGAGAGGATAGAGCTCCGCAAAATGTACATCTGCGGGAGGAGACAAAAACTCGTCCCGTTTGACATCAGAGTAAGTCATGGAAAATTCATAGCAAGATGTGTCCCCATCCGAGGTGACAGAGGTTCGTGTTGGGATCGCCAAGGTTGAGTTGGCCGGCACAATATCTGAGATTATCGCTGATGGCGTAGGTGACGAGCCCTCTGTCGACTGGAAGCTGAAAATGGGAGAAGCATCATCTGGCGTCGTGACGGAGGAGGATGATGGAGACGGTGGGGGGACTACGATTGGCTGAGGACTGAGGGAGGAACGCCGTGTCTCGCAGTGGTGTTCCGTATATGGTTGAGGTGAGAATACTATCCAGTTGTTCATACTATCACATCAAGAAGAGTGAGGTGGGCTCACTTGTGTAGTTGTTCCAGAACGGTACAATTGTGCGATGCTCGCCCTGCAATCCTGATAAACGATGAGTATGGCAGAGTGTGGAACAAATCAGTTGACAACTTTGAGATTGTATTGGATCGCGGAAGGAGTGGGAAAACAAGCAAGAGTCACCACGACTGCAGTAACCACGAGCAAAATAACGACAAGGAATCAAGTGGCGAGGGGTAGAACCAGCCTCATGGCGAGGAGCCCTTGGGTGTCGAATAGAGGGAGTAAAAATCCGGGAGTCCATGTTGATAACCAAGCACCAGGCAGGTTATCGTTGGTCGGGAGTACGAAAAGAAAGAGGGGTCCTAGAACGAGGAAAGAAGGCGCCGAAACACGCCGGCTTTTAACACGTCTAAGATGGTGTTAAGGTTCATCATTGTGGAACACTGGGGACAAGTTCCATGCATCGCAGAAGGGAAGGCCAAAAAAACGGGACGGTGGCTCAATCGTGCCTACCTCTCCGATCGAAAAGCGGGGGTGTGAACGACAAAAACACCCAGATTAGGTTTCACTTTGGAGGAGGTCAACTTTTGTTCCGGATCTCCCCTGTCGCACGAGGTAACAAAAGGCCGTCAGTGCCTCAAGCGCTGTTACAGGATTGGGTTGGTCCGCTGACCCATAAATTCTGAGGCGGACTCAAGAAAAACGAATCGTGACAGCAAAACTGACCCTTAGGGCATGAGCTCTGGAGCACAACGCACATTTGCCAGGGGATGTCGACGCGGAATAGGCGTCGATTTTATCCCCTTTTCCCCCCGATAAACGGTTGGAATCCGGATGCGCGGGGCGCGAAAGCTGGAATAGCAGAGAGTAAGTCCAAAACAATAGGATCAGGAAGGACAGCCGCAGAGGACACAATAAGAGAGAAGACAAAAAGATCGGCTAGTAGGGGTTGGCACAAATACTCGACAAAGCGTAGACAGCGGCGAACAAACTAGTCCCCACAAATGTGACGCTGAATTTTCATCCGACCAGGTTGTCACTTTATCTCAGGGGTTCATGCGAGCGCGTTCGAGACGATGGTGTCGATGGTCGTGCTACTACTGTACTGGCACGACCAACCCGGCGGTCATTTGTCATTTCTCCTGCCAAACTGAATTGCTTAGCTAAGTTTTGATGCCGGGTTGGTCGTGTTGGTACAGTATTCTACAGATATGGAATGAATCTGGGGAAAGGATATCGGATCACCTCGCTTCCGGTTTTCGAGGCTTCAGTTTGTCCTTCAAGTTATCTCGGTGAATTTTCTCTAACCCCACCGGTAGAACATTCCGAAATAGCCGGCGAGTCTTTTGCGTGGTAAGCGAGGGGACGACTCAACCGTGCTACATCCAGATGTTGTGCAAGTTCGATGTTGTTGGGATGGTCGCCGTGTTCGTGGGTGATACAATTTGAGGCCCAGCGAAAACTCGGGCGAGCGGCAGCGAGCCTGAGTGAGCGCTGGCGAGCAGGGGGATGGTATCGATTGGGCTGGTCCGGTGTTGATCAGGATCGCGAATTGCGACGAAACTTACCTCCAGTTCTACCCGGACCGACTAGAAACTATCCTACACACCCTGCGTCCGACACTAGATTAGAATAGATTCGGACTGATTTGAATAGATCTCAATACCCTTCGGGGTTCTACTGGGATCGAGCAGGAACGATAATTATCTATTCTCATCAAGGCAGGTCAAGACACATCTACTCGGATCTATGGAACCCTCGGGTCTTCCTCTCCCTCAATACCACCCATACCACCCCCTCTGCCTACCCTGGGGGTTCTCCTGGCGGGCCTACGGCCCACCCACCCACCCACCAATGCCCACAACACGCTCAAAGACAGAACGAAGTCCTTAGGTAGACGAGGCTTGTCCAGAATTCGATCCCTGTAGAAGCGTAATTTCAGCTGATTGTAGTAACAGAGGTGATAGTAATGATGACGTACAAGTTTCTTGGCCTGGGTTGCATATTTCTACTCAAGATAGCAAAGTGAGATAAGATAATATGAGAAGAGAGAACGTCACTTACCACCTTTGCAGAATGAGAAAGGTTCTTCCAGTGTTCTTCGAATACCTCATCCGAAGCTTCCTGGGTTTCCTTCTTCCATTCCCCGTAACATAATTGCCTAGATCATATATAGTCATTGCAGTAGTGTGAATAGAATCAAAGTGACCAAGACTCACTTCAATGGAGCCATCTTCTTTGGTTGCGGTGTCTTTTTCGTAGCCATTTTGTGTGAACCTTTTGCAGGGGCCGAGTTCTGAGAAGTCCTGGATGTAGATGCGGTGTTCGTGGCGTTTTGAGAATCAGATGCATCATTTAGAGTGGTGGTTGGAGGCAGATCAGAGGTTGGAAGACCAGTGGAAGACTCAAGCGCAGAAGTAGCAGCAGAGACAACTGGAGTATAAGGAGCACCACGAGAAGCTGGAGTGTTGACAGAAGTAGCAGGAGCATTAGTCTGAGCAGAAGAAACACCTTGAGGCTCATCTTCGTCCTCAGTGTGAGCAGAGGGACAAGCAGGAGTAGACACTGGCAGAGAGACAAGAGAGGCTGTGGACATAGCAGGAAGGGCTGGGACACTAGAAGGCAAGCTAGGATTTGAATGGATAGCAGCAGAATTTCAAGAGGCAGAAGCGGATAGGGAGGGAGAGGTACCGGTGCCAGAGGTGGGACTCTCGTCTGTAGAAGTCGCCAAGTTGACCTGGGGAGGTCGAAGATAAAAGAAGGTAACGAGGCGACCCTGAGAGCACACACCTGAGTTATAGAAGTTGTTGGAGCCCCAGTGGCTACATGAACATTCACGCTTTGGGCGAGAAAGGTCAATGGGGTTATCCTGGGAGCATATAGCCAGGATTTTCGTACAGTATATTCGTCTAAAAATTGTTAGTAATACACACAACCAGAGAAGGCGATGAGCATACCCTCATTCGATTGGTAGTGATTTTTGCAGGTTCAGGATGAGGGGGGGTGGGGATGTCTCCCTCCACTCGGTGACGTTTGGGATTGCTCATCTCACCATCCACTCGGGGTTGCTTGGGAGGGTTTTCATAGGCGTCCTGGCCATTGCTATTATCAGCATTGACATCAATAACCTCACCTTCTGTGGCTCCCTTTGCCTTTGCCTCTGCTTCCTTCTTTGCCTTTTCTTCTGCCTCCTTCTTTGCCTTTTCTTCTGCTTCCTTCATCATAGCCCTGTACCAGTTGGAATAGCCGTTGTGCCAGACTTGTTCAGACTTCCAGTGGTCCTTGCAGTAGTGAAGCCAAGGGAAGGAACACTCCATGAGCGTGATGTACTCATCCCTGATATCTACATCTGCTTTGCTCAGGCTTGCAGGAGCTGCCTTCCTGTTCCAGAGCTTGATCCAAAAGCCCTTTGTTAGGGCCACCTGCCCTATGGACTCACAATAACGCACGACGGCGTGCCGGGGCCAGTGCGGGTCGCAAGAGTGTAGCGTGTCGATAGTGTTAGAGCTATGACCGAACTAGACAGAGAAGTGAGTTGACGATTCACGGGTATTCTAGGGAGGGTAGTCCTCGATAGTTTGTGATGAGGACGTAAGAGGAGGAAAAAGGGAGAAAGAAAGAGGGAAGGGATTCCAACTGGATAACAGCTGGAAGTCTCAGGACGTCCAAAGGCAGGGAAGATCCTAAGATTTCAAGACTGGGGAACTAATTTCCACCAGTCGTGCTAATATACAAGTCGTCGCAGTCGTAAGTAAATAAATGTAAACAGCAGGACAAACATAAACAAACATAAACTAAAGGCGTGATTCAAACGTCAGGATAATGTCGTTAACGCGTCATGAATAGAGATGAAGAAAATAAAAAGAAAGTGGTTGGACGTCTCATTTACTCATCTCATCATCCACTCCTCCATCAAGTCCACAACGCCACATCCAATCTTCCCTACATCTACTCATCCACATTGTCATGGTTGCTGGTGGTCCCTGCACACTTGACTTCTCCTTCTCTCCTGAGGTTGAATGGGGGCTAACTTCTCATCATCGTGTTTTGGTCGTCCTTCATGCATCACCTTTTCACAAACGTCGGTTCCTGAGGGTTGCTTCCAGGAAGGCGAGATTGGGGTACAGCTATCTCCTGCTTAACCATCGTCTCCTCGAACATCCCATTGTTCTTCTCCCCTTCTGGACTGCTGAGGCCTTCGATGTATACCTCAATGAGTTGATCGCCCTTCCCAATAGAGCGGCTTGAGGTAGGCATTAGCCTTGAATGAAATTACCCCTTGTTCACCGCATATCCCCTTAGGTCTCTTCTCTGGCTCGCCAAGCACAGGTGCTGGCGTCTTCCCTGGACCTTCTTGTTGCCGCCCATAATGACCGTTTGGGCCGCCTTGAGGGTCGTTGTTTCGAGCAGGAGTGCAAGTTGGGGGAGCTGAGGGTTCGGATGTTGGAGCTGGAGTTGGCCTGGGAGCGGAGGGAGTTCCAGGCGTCGTCCGGCTACGTCAGTGCGGCAGGGGAGGAAGTGGCAGTCGCGGAGGGGGTAGAGGAGAGGGTGGAGGAGGAAGAGGTGGATATGGGTGAGGAGGGGTTATGGTCTCCCAATTCCTCTGATTGCGCCGTTCTCGCTCTCATCCCAGTGTTAGGGCCCGCTCTTTCAATGACATCTCATTTTCGTTACAGGAACGTGCGATGACACCCTTTGCCTTGGCACGGGCTGCAGACCTTTTGCTCTCTGGGATCGGGTTGCCATTCTTGTCTTCCATGAAGCAGGAGATGGTGGAAGCCCTGGATGATTTGGGAGGTTTTGAGGTCCCAGGCATATAGTTGTCAATATCCATGTCTTTGTCCTCCTCCTCAGATTTTACCTTCTTCCAGAGAGCATTATATTTTTCTGGGGTCCAGTGTACGACATTTGGGTAATCTCTTCGATCAAGTTGAGGGGGTGGCTCAATTCTGGGCTTGGGGTCAGATGAGGTTAATTCGGAGGCGGGGGAGGGGGATGTCTTGATGTTTGCAAGAGACTTAGCGATGTTGGAGGGGAGGTCATTAATCCCGGAAGTGAGGTTGTTGATCCCGGAGGCGATTGTATTGAGCTGCTGATTCATATTCCTGAGGAACATGCTGTTATCGCGCTTTCATGTATACCTTTTCAAAGCTGCAATATACCTGTCAGGCCACTCTAGCCCAAACGCTCACCGGCACTAATGGAGTTTGCAAGGCTCCGCACAAAAGGTCCGTCTCTTGTATGCCTGTATGCTCAATATTCCAGCAGGAGGGGTTGCCTCCACTTCAGACTGGCAGCAGTGTACTTTGGTCGGATAGTGTTGGAACGATGCGGGATTCGACCCAAGGAATTAATGATGGGTGCCCTAGCCTATATCGTAGAAGAAGCCTCCCAGGAAGGGTCGACTCCTAGAAGTTTGAGAGTGGGGAGAGGAAGGGATCTTTGTCTGAATGTTACAAAAGCACCCTCAGCCTAAATACCACTCACTATCGCTAGCGAGAGGGGAGAGGATATCTGATGATAATAGAGATGGGGAGCTACAAGGGCAGAGTGGACTACTTAAATACTACTCTACTCTAGGGCAGGTCTTTTGCGCACAGACCATGCTGTGTAGTCCCATGTGATTGTGCACAGACCAGCGGGGTTCCGTCACGGTCCATGCGGAGCTCCGTCTCCTATTTTTATGGGCCTATAAGAAATGGGGGATGGGTTAAATGAATAGGAAACAAAGGGGGTTGGTCTCGATCAGGAAAGGGGTGAAACAAATGATGAAGTGATCGAACCAAAGATAGGGGTACACTAAAAGATAGGGGTAAGTGATGGAAAGGCCCAGAATGAAATGAATAAGTGAAATCATCAATGACGAAGTTAATCTCGTCATAGTCTAGAATATGAAGTCATCAATGACGCGGTTAGTTGCATCATGAATATAAAGGTGATGTCATCAATGATGCGGTTAGTTGCATCATGGGTCTAAAGAGAAAGTCGTCAAGGTCTGGAATGACCTGGATTTGTTAATGTATCCTCAAAAGGAATGGTGAGGTGTTAGGGTGAAACAGATAACAAAGAGTGTGGCGTTTTGATAAATGAAACAGATAACAAGGAGTGTGTCATGATGGTGCCATATAATGTGATGAAGGTGAAAGGATGGCGCCATCGTGTATAAAAATGAAATTGTGCTTGCTCAGCACTATTGAGTGGGGTCTAGACTTGATCGCTGTGGCGGTGGGTCGAATGACCAATCTTTCCCGTGGTCGGGCCGATGACTAAGTGTGGCGGGATAAGAGAGCGCTAGTTATGAGGCGAAGGGGACTTAGCGTGAAGGCTATTTAAAACCAAAGTTGCCTTGATGCTATTCCTCACTAACTCGCTCCTTCTCTTCTCACTATGTCTTTTCAACACAACAAAGTCTTCGTCTCTTCTCGTAACCAAAGGATAACCTGATATATGCTAGGGCAAGGCCAAGGTCAGAACGTACTCGATGCCAATGTTCCCAAAGAGGTCAGTTGGGTCGTCAACGTCTTGTCGTTGTCTGATCCTTCTTGTAGCTTGTCGATGCCGTTCTAGCACAGGAGGGTTGGGAGATGCCTTGTCGTGTCTTTCAATCGTATGGTTCCTTCAACGATCAGATGTGGCAACAGAGTATCTCATCCCTTAGGAACATAGACGAGAAACGTCGTGATCGTATGATGTACGATGACGAGCATGTCCTCCTTGAGTTGATCGAGAGGGGAGTTGTCGATCTGTCTTCTTCCGACGATGTCGCCGTTGGTTCTATCATCCGGTATACGGCTGTCGTGGGGGAACGTCTGTGGAGTTTGCTTGAGAGTCAGCAAGCGATGGTCTGTATGCTTCTGACTATAATTCTCCTCGTGACTGATTGTTCCCTGTCGTATTCCAGATTAATAACATAGAAAGGCACTTCTACTGATCCATGGCAGACAATCGTGTCTTGACCAGAAGAATACTTCGCCTGGAGGATCGATTGGCGGAGTTAGAAAAGAAGTTCACCTCTCCTCCCACAGTGGAGCTTGATAGTGGTGATGAGGGTGATCTCGTGATTCCCGAACCGCATGATCCTTTAAGGTTCTTGATTCCTTGACCTGCTACCCGTATTTGTCTTGACTTCTTCTAGTGAACCTGTACTTCATAGGTCCGCTTGGGTTGGTCCGTTCAAGGATGTTCCGTTAGCTTCTTTAGAGGGCAAGAAGCGTAGACAGAGGGAACAGTTCCAACGTATCAAGGAAGCTAAGGCTCTTCGATCGACTGAGGTTCCTGTAGTCCATGTCGTTAAGACTGATCCTCCTAGTGACGTCGTCGCTTAGGGTCGGTCTTCTTTCCAGCGCTGATTCCTTTGAGGGTTTCACAACCAGTGTTGCTCAGGGGTGCGCGTTGTGCAGCATGTCCCACCTGATAGGCTTCTAACCTTTCGACGTTAGGCTGTTACAACTCCTTTCCCAGAACAAGATTAGAAAGTTAGATCTGAAGGACGTTGTCTCTGGTAGGATAGTGAACACGTAGCTTGTCAGGTTCCTCTGGTAGGCCTAAGTCAAATAGGGTGAAGTCTTGGGGTAGACGAATCAATTCCAGAGTGCGAAGGAATCGGTCATGACCCTTGTCTTGGTATCTAAAGCATAACGTGAGACAGCTTTCGATCGTGATGCGAGCTATCTCCCTGATGTTGAATGGGACCATCTTGGCTCATCTCCACTCCTCTGACTTGGTAGGAGGAGAGCTTCAGCTAATCTTCCCTTTGAACTAGGAAGACTTCAATGCTCCTGTCTCTGGTGAGATGATAGCAGAGATTCGTCCTGTCATAGTCTTTGGAGATGGTACGAAGTGGGGTTCCTGACGACGTGAAGGAAGAAGGCGGCGAGGATGATTGGTGGATCACGGATCATAGCGTAGCGGGTCTCAGAATAGATAGCTTGGGGTGATACCAGTACCAGTATCGCAATTTAGCCGTGCCTTTGATATCTTCCATCTGTGTGAGTGAGCAAGGCGAAATGGGTAAAAGAGTGACTACGAAAGTGTTCGTTGAAAGTAAGAGGAACAAGTGAAAGTGAAGGAGGAAGTAAAGGAAAATGATAAAGGGAAATAAAGGAGAGTGAAGGAGAAATAAAGGAATAGTCCGGTAACGAACGTGAAATCGTAAGGATTTAAAAAGTTTCAAAAATTACTCGCCCATAACTTGCACAATCCTGACAATACCCACTTTTCTTAATGCACAAATGTCTAAGAGGGAACAAAACAAATGAGATTGATAATGAGGGTCCCTACTACTGGATAGGGAAGACAGGAGCCTCCGGGATCAGAGCAAGGACAGCGTGGTCAGAAGAGTTCGGAGACCACAGACCCTCCTCATCCATCTCCACCTCCTCCTCTACCCTCTCCTCTTCAATCCTTTCCCCCACCAACACTTCCTCCCCCCCTCCTGCAGAGACGTAGCCCAAGGACAACGCCTGGAACTCCATCCACTCCCAGGCCAACTTGAGTTCCAGCATTCGGATCCTCATCTCCCCCAGCTCTTGCTCCTGCTCGAAGCAGCGACTTTTGAGGTGGCCCAAATGTTTGTTGTGGGTGACAGTAACAGGGTCCAGGGAGGACGCCAGCATCTGCGCTTGACGAGCCAAGGAAGAGACCTACGGTGATATGTGATGAACAAGGAGCAACCTCATTCAAGGCTAATGCCTACCTCGAGAACCACTCCCTCGTGGAGTGTAAGCAGCCGCTCAGCCAGAGTGGCAGCTAAGTGCATCCCATCAATGGCACTATCGGCCATTTGATTGCAGCTGTCCCAATTGACGAGCTCCAGGGAGATCAGACCATGAAGAGGATCTACCATCGAACCGAGAGCCGCACGACGAGTGATGTGAGAACGATGCAAGGACATTGCGGAAAACCAGATGGCATTGGAATAGAGGAGTGATGGAGGGAGACGAGAGTACCACATGAGGCGCTCCCCATGATGGACCTGGAGGAGTAGGGAGTTGGGTGAAGGGGCACAAGGAGGGCGTGGGCCAGCACCATCACGACAACTGATGAGTAAGGAATTCAAGACAAAGAAAAACGACATAGTGTGGATGGATGTAGGGTTGGGGACTTGGTGGAGGAGTGGATGGTGAGATGAGTAGATGAAGCAATGAGCACCTTCCTTTTTATCTCCTTCTATTTAATTAAATGACGCCATCATGAAGTCATTCTAACGACACAATCATGTCTTTTATTTATGTTTAATTATGTTTGTTCTTTTGTTTACGATTGTTTACTTACGATCACGACAACTTGTATATTAGGAGGACTGATGGAAAGTAGTTCCCCAGTCTTGAAATCTTAGGATTTGCCCTGCCTTTGGACATCCTGGGATCTCCAGCGGTTATCCCGTTGGATCTCTCTTTTTATTTCTTACATCTTCCCCTCTCTTTTGTCTTCATCCCCAACTATTGAGGACCACCCTCTCTAGAATACCGAGGGAATCATTAACCTCCCCTCGTCGGGTTCGATCATAGCCTCTGCACTATAGATACATTACTGTTTGCGACCCGCACTAGGCCCTGGCACGCCGTCAAGCGTTTTAGTGAGTCCCCTGGCAGGTGGCCCTGACACATGCTATAGGATGCACTAGATATGTTTTTCAGTAGCGTTTGCGCATCATATAGTCAATACAATGTGCATATATGCGCATACATTCACCAAATAGAATCGATACTCACCTCACAACCTTGGTGTGGGTGGCCAAACACTCGTTTTCATATTTCAACCTGATGCTATCCTCATGCATCCTCTTCATGTGAGAGGTCACAGAGGGGTCATATGAATGCAGGTCTGGAAATGAGGGAAGGGGAGCCAGCTTTGTGGCCATGAAGACAGATAATTCAAGAAGCACCAGTCACTGGGGGCATGGGGTGGTGGATCCATTGGGTACACTGCAGGTACACTGCAAGGAAATGGACAATATACCCACCACAAACCCACCC
>MU118250.1:0-21347 GCA_014904855.1 Thelephora ganbajun | reverse complement strand
TTCGCCATCTCCATCACACCCTTATTACTGGATACCTTGATCCACCCATCTACCGAAAACTTCAGTGGCCCAAACCACTCTGGGAGGCAAGCAAGCTCGGTATACTTCCCTTGGTCAAGAAGTTCCAGTTCCATGTCAACCTACCGTGGTACTATCGCCCCAGAAAACTTTCCCCAAAACAGCTGAACTGTTGTACCCTATGCCACTTCTCCGCATTGGCAAATGTCCAGGAACTCAGGCTAGACTACCTGGACATCCCCAGCTTCATTCCAAAAATTCAATGGTACTTTGGCCACTTCTCACCGACAGTCCGGTCTCTCGCCCTGAGGGAGCCCAAAGGATCCTGCTGCCAGATTCTATACTTCGTTGGATTGTTTCAGCACCTGGACAACCTCAAACTGCTCTACCGTATGTTCTATTTTCGGGAGGGACCAACAGACAATCTGACACTCATTCCACTCTTCACTCCTCCACTGCAAGGACGACTGACAATTACATGTTTTGGAGGGGTGGGGCTCTTTAAGGATATGATTCAGCTGTTCGGGGGAATCAGATTTCGCTATGTGGATCTTTTTGAAGTAGGTAGGATGTGGCTTCTGCTGGGTGCTTGCGCAAAAACATTGGAAACATTGCGATTGTATCCAACAGATCCTCATGGTAAGGGTGTTCACCTGAATAGGGTACAGGCGTCGGTTGACAATCCACAGCTGGGACATCGCTTTGGGACTTTGATCTATCACGAAACAAGTCACTTTGGACACTCGAGATCATGGCATATCACCTTGATTGTGCATTGGAGGCTGGTTCACCGAATACCACTCCAAGTCTCCTCGCATATGCATTATCGGCCATCACATCCCATGCATTCTCTGAGGTCATCATCTATTATTGGGACTATGATTTCTGTGGTATAGGGTTCTCGTGGGAAAACCCCCCTACTTTCCAGCCATCACCAGCCGGGGTAGCAAGGGAAGCCTCAAAGCACCATCGACGATTTAAAGCGCTCCGAAGGATGCACGAAATATGGGAGTTTAAGTTGGTGTTGTGTGCGGATGTTTGGGACGGCGTTGGGAAGTACTCGGTGAGAAAGTTGAAACGAGCTGTAGCGGTGGAAAAGGCAAGAGGGGTATTCGACAATATTTTCCAAGAACCGTCGGTGCTTCACAGTCCACGGGGGTCCCGTAACTGGATCCAAGTGTATAGTCCTGGTCCCATCTATCCCTGGATCCCACTGTAAAATTACATGCGAATTGAAACGCAGCCAGAGTTGCAATCAGGGAGTGATGAAAGACGCGATGGGGATCATGGCTTGCCATAGAAGAGCGGTGGGAACTTGGAAAGTAGTGACGTTCGGGGTTGACGCGGATGAGTTGATCGTGTTTTCCGTTTTGGTGAGTCTCTGACTTGTCGTGTAGAATTGGACGAGATCGGCTAGTTTGACGGGAGGATCATGGTACCGGGGAATTGTGTCCAAGAGTGGGAGGGAGGACACGGGGGCGAGTGGTTCGCGTAACCAAGTTTTGGGACCGTTGGTGGGTATGGCTTGTTCGCGAACCGACACGCATAGGCGCATGTCAAGTCCATCGTCGAGGTCAAGTCGCCAACGACGTAGCGAGTAGTGATAGGATAGGTAATTTTACGGCGACTGGTGGGCCTCCGGACGAACTCGAACTCCCTCCTTAGTGGTAACTTCCTCGGGAGTCGCCTCAACCCAGGTGGGAACGCGAAGTCCGAGGTACCTGCGCCAATCTTCCCGGTATCGTATTCACCTTCCGACGAAGACATATCAGATAGATCAAGTTCGTCGATCGAAACAACATCAAGCTGCCAGCCGCCATCGGGGACCTGTCCATTGCCTGGCGGATTCCAACAAGGGTCGTATTGGAATCGACACTGGTATCCACCTCTCGTAAGACTACGACCGCCCGAATGGCCGGAGATGCCGGGAGGCGATAATGAAGCAAGAGGTTTGGCCGATCGGAGTCCGACCGGAGGGGGACTTCCTCGTCTGCAGGTAGATCGACAGGGTGTGGAGTCACATCCGCCTCACGATCTGGAGCATTTTCATCGGCCGAGACAGCTTCCTCTCCCTCGACACCGTCTCCACCGTCCGGAACGAGGAAAGGGGCATCCCCAGTATCATCCAAGGGACCAGGACTCGAACCCTCCATACTAACGCGAGGAGGAACTTCAGCATCACCCTGATCCTCTGGCTCTTCAGATACAACGTCAAGTCTCGGCACCATCCCTTTCCCCCGCATTTGAAGCGCTAGGTGAAATTGGGAGCGTTGAAGAAAGGCCCGTCACCCCGCCCACCATGCAGATTTCCGATATCCTTCGCGCTGACCCCGGGTGTTCCAGGTAACGAAATCGTGGGAGAGATCATATCAGGGCTCGACGGATGACCTGGGCTCCTGATGGATTTGGAATGAGCAACTGTCATCCGTTTAATGTCAGCATACTCCTTTTGCAGTCCTGCCGACCAACAGGTAATCCGGCACCCTCGAGATGCACACGTTGATTGGTGACCTCAATCCCGTTGGTCTTTGGAGGCTATCTTCCGATTGACATCGACCTTACATTACAAAGCAGACATTACGCCGTTCTAAGAAAGATGTTTCACAGATGTTCGACTGGGGGTATTCGTTCATTATTTGTCCTTCTCGGCTCACGACGGAGACCATCTTCCCTTAATCAAGTGCGTTCTCGATGAGGTCCGTGCCACCGTAGACTCCACCAGAGCCGTCATTTGGAACTTCAATTACCACGGCAACATGCCGTGTTTGTTTTATTGTCACCAGCCTCGCTATAACACGTATACGAACCTGCCAGGGTTCGAAGTCTGATGTAGGGATGGGAGAGGACTGCACTCTCGTCTCACCGCGGATAAAACCAACCTTTTCTTCAATATTGATATACAAATAACATTGCGGAATCATGTTCCTTCCGCAGACCGTCATCAGGGTGGTAGTTCTGGTCTCGCCCGGAGGGCATACCCCACATCATAACGTGTGAGGACCGACAAGTCTTCATAATTTTGGCATGGCCTAGCTAGCTATAGATCATCGATCATCGATCGCGTTGCGAGCCACGTTGTATGGCATCCACCACGATGTCAAAGTTCGTCTCCCCCCCCCACCAGCTTCTGTCGCCTCCCTGGAAATCGAAGTAAGTGCACCGGCCCTGTCGATCCGTGGGCTTGAGGGAGGGACTTATAGCGAACCCTCCGGATCGGGCGTCTCGAAGCCCCAGCGTACGATGGTTTGAGGGTTATTGTCTATTTGCGTAACCTGTTACAGCTAATGAACAGGTTGCTGCCAGAGATCCTCTCTCGAATCGTTCAACATATCCCACCGGGTACGGTACCGGCACAAAGTCTGTTATCCCACTGACTCACGTGTGTAGGTACTGACATGAACTCATCATTTCGACCCCCAGGAACCGAACGTTGACTCTATCCGGCGAGCCTGACGACGTTGGGTTCCCTGACCTGATAGCGCCCTACGTCCCAAACACAAAAACCCTGTGCATTGTCCCCATTTCAGCCATCGAGGAGTTCGCACAAAAACATCCGAACTTCGGAAGAGCACAACAGGCGAACGGGATCAATCTATCGATCCGTTCGGACTGTTAGTCCACGCGCTGAGATCTCTCTCACTTCTCCCCATTCACCTTTACCACTCAATCCTCCGTCTCACGGCTCTCACGAAGTCGATTTTCCACAATGAGCGATTCAATCTCCATCTGGACACCCCATTGGACCTTTTGGAGAACAACCGCTCGCTCGAAAGTGCAGACCTTGGGATTGGATTTACGGAACCTTACCTCTGTAATTCGCAGTGTGGAGCAGCGATCGCCAACAAACTCCGACACCTATCCATAACTTGTGACGACACGAGGGACGCCAAAGCACTCACCTCCAGCATATCATTCCGGAGGAGTGCGCATCTGGGTATCTACTACAAAAGCTCGGACATGGGGCTGAATGACATCCTGTCCGGGATCTCAACAACACACCTTTTGAGCCTGAACTTCCTCGCTTTTACGCGATACGGTATATTCGACTATGCGGGTCAAACGGTTTTTTTTTCGTTCACCGGGTGCTTCGGTACAGAGGACCCCTTCATGGAGTTCTCTTTACTCCCTCTCACCGACATTCGAGAGCTTCACTTAACGTTTTACAAGCTATCAGGGTCGATTTCCCCCCAGCCGCGTTATGTTCGATCCGCCGTCCCTCTCCGTTCTCGAGGTACTCGCTATCCAGTGTGACACCAGAATCCCACACCTCTCCTCCCATTTGTTCTCAAACCCCTCTCCCTATCGCTCACTCAAAATCCTTGCATCCTTGAATTGCGTCATCGATGAGGAGCTGACGGAGCTTTTGAGTATCCCTTCAATTCATGCGCTTGTAAAACGTGTGTCGGTCGTAGGTGTTCGGATGGGACAGGAATTGCCGACGGATCTATCTGGCGTAAGGAAGGCGTGGTAGGTCCACGAATACTCCAATGAGTAACCCCTAACAGCCGTGTACGCGTATTAGTTCCTGTATGGTGAGAACCATCTATGATGATCGTTGTGCTGACGATTAGAGAATGTGATCTGAGTCCTCTAGGATTGACTACGACCATCATGACTCTCGACCCCGTCCTTGAGCCCTCCGTCGGCAGCTCAGTGGAGCGCGCGAGTGCAGTCGACGATGCCCCTTACATATCGTGCTTTGGTGGTCACGATCTAGGGAAACGTATTTCCTCACCTCAGTGGTCAGATCGAAGAGCACTTCATCGTGGGATCGTCAGCTTCAATCTCTCACTTAGCAGCTGCGCCGACACGTCACTTCACGTCTCATCTAGCTATGCACCCTTGATGCCAGGTCCTTCCAGGCTCTTCCTGACCAAGGTTTGGCGGTCTGAGTATCACCAAAACTGCCAGTGACCAGGCTCAAACCTCAAGTGTGATATCTCATCAACGCGATCGGATCGACTCTACACTACAATAACTTGTCTACATACCTCACAACAAAGAATGGGTGTCCTTCTCGGCGAATTTTGGCTGTGCAACAGCAAACCTGATCGCGGGAAGACACTTTTCGGACGCCTCATAGGATTTCGTGACTTTAGAGCTCACGATATCGGAAATGTTCTTTGCATCAGGACGGCTAGGGTAAGGTCGTGTCTTCGAGAGGTCCCCCACCCCTGACACCCTTATGGATGAATTCCACCGTCTGCGCATGAGGTTCCTTGAGCCTAAAGGCCTGAAGTCTCGCTGTCGATGCCGCAGCGAATAGAGTCTTAAATTTCACCATGAACATCGGGGATCCAGGTATCCACGTCCACGTTACGTCACAGAACTCTCCACTAGGACAGACCAAGCCGAAAGCCGTCGCCAGGAAGTGCTTTACATAGTCTAGCAGCAGGAACGGCTTCGCGGCATCCGCTTGAATTTTTGGACCTGGATGAACGACCGATTGGTATTTCCACGGTTCGTTTCTGCGGAATAGCCATATAATAACTGAAGAAATCCAAGCGCTAGCCTCGCCTTGAGAACCCATACGTGAGGAATAACCGTCTCAAGCCGAATAACCAGCCTCGTGCTCCGTTATTAGCGATATCAGGTGCCAGGGGATCGCTATCTCCTTCGCTCGTCCGTTTCATGGCTTCTAGCTCCAGGAAGCGTGGCCAATCGCCGAACAGCATGTGGGGAACGTTCGAGCGCGAGCCGAATAACCCGAAACATTGTCACGACAATGCATCCGCAACCAGGATGGAGTGACTGTGCAGAGAAACAATGTAAACCGTCGCAGCCGGAGACAATCGACGCACATCTGAGACCACACCCGCCTCATATAATCCAAGAGTCGTACGACACAATCTCTACGCCGAACAGCCGAGGGAGAACATTCCACGGATACAGATCACCTCACCCTGGACCACGTTACATTTCAGATCGACCTTCTCCACCGTGAAGAATGTTCCCCCCCCCACTTGATTGGAGACATTTGTGACTCACGGGACAATGGTTCACGTATACATGAGAACCTCATAGTTAAACCATTCCGTCAGTCACCTACTTGTCGCTTCTTCGTCCCAAAGTTGCCGCACCACTTCGATCGTACAAGGTCCATGGGATATCTGGTAGATGGAGAACGAGGAAGCATTCCAAGACCCGCAGAAAACTGCTGGAGGGGAGTGATAAGTAAAATGAAAGTGACAAAGTCACTCTTGTATGGCGATCTCGATGTAGCAGAGCAAAGTACGAGACGCTGAGCGATTGGACTCGATGGCTGACCAGTGGGGTTGATCAGACGAGCCAATGAGCCCGCGTCACCCCCGATCTCCATTCATTCGGTGGTGTCGCCTAACTAGATGGGCCTGCGCGTGTGCAGTTGAGGTTCTGGAGGGGGTCACCAGCGGCACGGACGCGTGAATCCAGCCCTATCCTATGAGCGAAGATTCCAACCACGACTTTGATTGATAGTTAAAAGGGTGGCAGGGACGGTACTTGCACCGAGGTACCCCTGGAATGGAGACGGTGACAGTAGGAAGCCTATAAAACCTGCGAAACTGCTTCCTGCGACAGAACTGCGGATAGAAGATGGTTCCAGGAGGATTGTATGTATGGGAAGGGTCCTACTAGTGATGTGCTTTTTCCGCGACCACCACAAAAACGCCAAAATACGACCAACGACAGGGAGAGGTCGCATCACGAAAATTGACAGGGATCAAATTCAATTATCAGTTGAAAAACGTGGCGTCAAAATTAGAAGGTGTTCGTGATAAAGTCGAAACTCAACGGGTGAAGATTTTCAGTACGTACACGTTGAGCGATCCCGGACTGCCGACGTTCTACTCTTGTTTAGTCAATGGAGCATTCGGTGGTACCTCTGAATGAAGAAACGGACGAGGTTGACGACGTATTTATTCGGGCCAGACGTAACGATGAATGACGAAGTACAAGACCCCACCGACTGGTGATGTTACGGGGAAACGCCCATTCCGAAGGTCATCTGGAATAGGTAAGGGAATCGACTAAAGCTACAGTCCAGTCAATTGAAGCCGGTGCCAACCCTTCCCGAGTTTGCAGATCATTGGGAAATTAAAATGGTATAACGTCTTCTGACCACTCGCAGGCTGACGTATGCATATAAGGGGTTCTGATACCTGCTCAGCAGACGCATAAAACGTGTGGCGTGGGTGAGAACTTTATAAAACAAACCGGAGGGCTGTTTACTTACGTCAACGGGGAAATACCCAATTGGATTCGAAGAGGAGTCCCTATACTTGATTACACCAAGGAAACAAAAATCGGACGAGTGAAGTATTGCATGTAGCCGGTGACCGAGTAGCGCAAAACCACGAGTAGCATGAGATCACCACAGCAGAAAGGTTAGACCTTGGCCCAGTGCTCCTGCGCCCCGAAATGATTGAAGATGAATTCTGGCCAGAAATCGGAGTCAACGATAAGAATCTCAACCCACGGTTTGGCATATTCATCCGCCTGACCATGGAAGAAATTTTGTCATAATGCATCGGTGGCGCGGTGATGTGCGCCTCCTCGGTCAGCGTCAGCGGAAGTGGGGTACCGGAGCAGTGTTCTGCGAACAAACGGCGGACGCCACGAGTACAGATTGACTTGAATCCGCTCAGGTTGTTGTATTACGTCGGAGGAGGATGTCTCGAAAGGGGTTCTTCACCCTCATATCAGCGCAGCCAGACTACTTCAGATAAGACTTACCGTGATTGACCCCACGAATTGACATGCCGGAGCTAATGATACATCTACCGGCTCGTCGTATTCGCTCCCAAACGCGATCACCAACACCATGGCTGTGTGATGGACAACGAGCGACTCTCGAGAAGCCGTGTGGAGCTAGAGAAAAGCGTCAGATTATACCATTGTGGGGTCCATGAAGGAAAATGATGAATTGATCCCAGACCGTTCACGTTCCTTACGTCCAAAGATCGCTAGTCATCGCTCAATCAAAAAAAATCGAGGGTGGTCGGGTGAATTCCTTGGAACGCTTCTACCAACGAGAACTTGGACGTGCTGCGGTACCGGGAAGCGGGCTAGCTGTCAACCGATTGTATGGATGAATGGCAAACATCGTCCAGGGTTTTTCATTCGCCGCCTTTGTGCAGGAAGAGGGTATCGCAGCGAGCGGGCACTTGTTGGTGGTACAAGAGTAAGGTGTGATGATTGTACGGCAGGAGAGAGCGGCGGAGTTTGATCCTTCCCCTCGATAAGGCAACTGTTCAACTTCCTTGACCTTAAGCCGCCACCCACCGACCCTACTTCTACTCCAAAAAATCTGATACTTGGACGTGATGCCCGACGGGTGTGGCGCCATGCCCGCTGGGTAATTCTTGTTGTGTCTGGGACCAGAACTGACGGTCGGTCCGGCCTTCATGGGCATTGACGTGGCAAGACAACGAAGACCGTTCGTGAATCGTCCTTTGCCTTGAGTTTATCCTGTCTCCCTCGATTGTTACAGGGAAGGATGTGCACGCTGCGGGACGGTAACCTGAGGGATAATCTCGTTGGCGTCTCCCGCAAGAATAGACGGCCGTGTCCATGCTAAGATAGGGACGCCAGGCCCGTGGGTGTACGCGCGTATGAACCTCTCTTTGTGACAGGCTGTGTTTGGATTCCGTTGAGCTTAATTCTCGGAAACGGGCCGAGAAGTCGGATTGGGCTCCACAGTGTACATCTTGCGACAGTCGGAACGTGAGTCGATGGGCACCATGCATCATCAAACAACATCTTTCTGATCCAGGTGCCGAAGGGTAGGGACCCAACACAGGTCTGGCTATTAGGCTTCTTCGCTTGTGTCCTCGGTATTTCTTCAATTTTTATGATGTATGTTTTACTCTTCAAGAACACGTTACTTGGACCATCCACTGATCAATTCTGGTGATTCATTCCCATAGGATGCGGTCAACACGTCGCTGAAGTGCCCGGCCATCGAGATAACGGGTCCTCCGTGGACTCTCGATTGTCCCGGCCGCCACGAGAGGGACGTCTTCCGTGGACTCTATCCCTTACACCTGCGAATGCCCTCCTAATTCTGATCCCCTCGGCAGATTCCATGATAAAGAAAGCTGTCATGGATTGAAACACTTCTGTGAGCCCTCTGCTTTTAGATATTCGGGATAAGCATAACTCGTGTCTTCGAAGCATGCCCGACTAGATTCTCCACCTTTCAACGGTCGAGCTGTGGTGCCCATCAAGGTTTCAAGCCGATATTTCTATGTTGTCAAGAATCGCCGGACAATCAATCAAATCTGAAAGACCAATTCCGGACATGCGAGTCGGAATGAGATAGAGCGAGCGTAGACTAAAGCTGGTCCGGTCTGTCTCCGGTTGCTACTCTGACCGGACGAACTCGCAATTCTACTCGGTTCCAAATTCCGAACTGAATTCCCCGCAGTCCGCCCGAATAACTCTGGAACACTCCTGGTGACATGAGGCGGAGATGGCTTTGGTATGCACCTTTCGCCTCGTGAAATCAGACCCGTCCGCAGAGCAGAGAATGGTAAGTATGACGGGATACTGATATGTGTTACCGTAACGGCATAAGACGATCCTCTCCCGATCGATAGGAGCGGACACGTCACCCCTCTGGCCGCCTTGCGCCTGTGACTCCAAAAGTTGGTTGCGGGTACACCGGACTGTGGGGACTGTGGGAGAGGAACCGTCCAGCCGCCCAGGTCGATTCCAAAGAAAGCAGGTAGATCTTAGAAGACCGAACACAGCCAAGGATCATTCCGGGAATGGGTACAACTGTACAGTTTTTCATTTCGATCTGGCGGCCGATTATACGTAGTCGAGGTACGCGTGGTGCGTGGCTGTCCCGATTTATAACACTGGATCAGGTTGCGCGGTGGGGGCCTAGGGCGCTCTACCTACACGTTGTCAATCTGTGTCCGTACTCAATGTTCAGTGTGGAGATTGCAAGGAGCTGCTGGATTAATATCAGAAGGTGTCTCAGGTATCACCAGACTCGTGTAGCGAGGTACTTATACGTCTAGTTCTGCACACACACGGCGATAGCCTTGCCTCGACGTCTACGCGTGCTCGTCGAGATCCACCCATCACGAGGACAGATATGTTGAATTGACCCAATCCAGAAAAGCGATCCCCTGGCAAACTTCTTCCCTTTATAGCAGTTTACACACACCGGGAGGCCGACTAGAACCGATACGGCCTGCGAATTGCGAAAGATAATAAAGGGAGGGAACGGATGGACAATCGCTTCAGCAGGGGCTGGATACGACGCAAAGCACACGAGCAAAGTCCTAGTTTTATCGGCGCCTGAGAGTGCACCCCTCCCATGACACACCCATGTAAAATGAAAATGTGGTACCCGGCGTACGACTGGGCGGTACCGCTCGAAACTCGTATGGGAAGAGCGGCCAACTACGATGTATCATAATCAAAGGATTAGAACTCTACCGGGGTCGTGGTACAGATATTGGATGCACAGCTAGGAAGTGAGACGGATATGGGAACCCTTTGCCCTACGTTCGGATCTCCCACCTTTGATTCTGCGCCTCTCTCCACGCCATGACCCTCTCCCGTAATATCCGCACAAGAAGCGCTACAATAATGTGGAGTTCCTTTTCGCAAAAAACAGACCAGAGACGTTTATGTACGTAGACATCTACACAGTCACAAAAACCATCATGTAATTTCCAACCTTTGTTTTATATTTTTTTAGAACCTAGAATGCGGAACAACCCACGTCCGTAGGCCGTCCGTTCGTCGGGGCGGCGTCCCGGGTGACAACAACACGGGCGTTCGTTCGGAAAATTCGGGTTCGAGCCTCAAGGATTAAACCCAAACACAGGTTGGCACTTCAAACTATGTACTACGCTAGAACACGGTCTCTGTTCTCCTGACCCGGTGTTCGTCGAATTCTTCTCCATCAGGTATAAGTTGGAAGATAAGTAAGTCGAAACACAGACGCGCGGCGGCAATGGCTGGGACAAACGCTGTCCTGGAATCTTTTATCGACTGAAAAATGGGATATCTACGCGAGAGCGGCTCCGAGACGGATCACTTTGAAAATCCAGCAGGACAGAAGTCCGAGCCCGAGGGTTCCTGACCATATCCCAAATCAACATCACACCTCCAACAGAAAGGTACAAGGAAAAGCGGTGGGATATTCACCCGATGGGTTTCTAATCGCTACACTGAATGCGGTGAAACGGATGTTTACAGTTGTGTTAGGGAGAAGAAAGCGTAAGCGATGCAACGAACGAGGTATGTAAATTTTACAATGAGGTGACGAGGGTGAGGGTGGATAATATATATTTTAGGGGCTTGAGATGCGAAGCCCTTCGCATGGTGAAGGGAAACAAGGTGATACAACGGGGAGACAACAACGGAAGAAACGAGCAGGTATTGGTAAGCAGCACAGTGTGGCCGTGACGTGAGAGGAAAAAACCAAGTCGTGGAGAAGCGAACGGCCAACACAAGAGACTCGGATAAACGGAGTGCAGCCGACTAATAACCCAGAACAAAAAACACCAACAGCACGGTAGAAACAAGACACATTGCAGCGGAGGGATGCACGTGGAGCAGCGAAGGTAATGAAGAGGTTATCTGTGAATGCGGATATACCTGAGAACAATGCGACGATAATATGGACAGATATCTAAAGAAAAAAAAATTTCGTGGAGAGACCGCATGGTTGATTGGGAGGGTGGGTGAAGCATGTGTCGAGCATAGTGGGGCAGAGGCCTACAAGCGAATGGAGCATAAGACGCAATACACGAGGATCTAATATGTATGCATGCTGTGGTGATTCATCGACTCGTAGAAGTTGTGTTGCTGGTCATGCTTGGCATACTCCATCCCAGTCGTCATCGTCGGCGCATGGTGTTGAAGCTGGAGTGAGTTCAGCGAGACGGGCGGGGAATCAGGGAGGGTCATCGGGGGGTGAATATACGCGGCGAAGAGGGCCTCATCCTCATGGGGGAGCATCGGAGGATGCAAAAAATCCATCGGACTTTCCTCAGGTAATGACATCGGGGGATGAGCAACTTGTGGAGAGCCATCGGGGAGGAGCATGGGGGGGTGCCAGAGAACGCTAGTCGTTCCTCTCAGGTAGTTGAATGAAGAGGAGTAGGTATTGTAGGGGAAGTCCATGGAAGACGCGCGGGAATGATTGGCTGAGGTTACGCCAGTTGAGTACGACTCCGCGTATGAGGAATAGCCGGACACAGCAGAGGAGGGGGGCTCAGAGGCTGAATCAGTAGACATTCTTCGTCGCTTGTTGACCCGGAAGTCGGCAACTTCGTCAGTATGATCGTCGCTCGAGAAGGGGGGAGGATCCGATGGCGTCAGGTAATTTTGCGATAGATAATCGGGGTGATAAGGACCAGGAAACGTGTTGAACCCGAGGGATGATGAGTAGCTGTTTTGGGAGAACTGATGATCGTCGCCTAAAGCCCCCATGAGTTCCGACTGAGAAGAGGTCCTGAACTCGGCCTCATCGTAGGACATCTGCGTGGTGGAATCGGGGGATAGGGTTGGCTGCTGGTTGGCAATCCCATCAGTAACGGGGGATGTGCGACGACTAGCGCCAGGGCTGGCTGAAGGCGTCTCCTCGACACCATTAGCGCGTCGGGCGTCATGGCGGGAACGCTTTCGGATAACATCCGACTTCATAGAGATCGGACGCGCAGATCCGTGGAGTTTGTAGCTAGATAAGAAGTTAGTGGGGATATCAGAGGTGGTAGTTGGGTTGCTTACTATAGGCCGCAACTGTTGAGGGAAGGGTCAGATGTATTCTGAGTGACAGAGGGAGGGAAGAAACGTACGCATTGCAGACGGTTTTTCCCTCGTCATCCTTACGCCACAAGGGAGTCGCAGTCGTGTGGCAATTGTAGCATTGTGCAGACACCGTAGCAGCTGATGTCCGAGTTGACGCGGTCGGCTGACTGGTCGTAACTGACGTAGTCATTAACGTACCGACGACTTCAGTGGTCTCTTGTTGCTGCTGCTGCTGCTGTTGACGTGAAGCCGAATTTTGGGACCTGCCTTCACCCTGGGCATTACGCATGTTCTTGGGGCGGGGGCGTTTATGCTAAGGCTGAAAGTTAGGGGAGCGAGGACTGGTAGATTGGGGAGCGTACCAATTTGCAATAGAGGCCACAAGCGTTACAATTAAGCTCGTCGTTAAGTCCACGGCGCCATAAGGGAGTGTGAGTGGCACCGCAGTTAGAGCACTCGGCCTTGACACCTCCGGGAGCAGTATGAGGGGTGGGCTGATTACCGGTGAGACTCGCGCTGGGGACGTTGGTGGACCGGGTATTCTGAGTCTTGACGCTCAGGGAGGGTCTCTTGTTTGCCTTTGCGTTGACAATGGGAAGGGGCGGGAGCTCGTCCATGGCTGGAGTGAGAGGAGTGAGGGGGGCCACGTTGGAGAGAGGAGAAGGAGTGGTCGGAGCATCAGTTTGTTCGGGCTGGTAGAAGGAGGGGACAGGCTTCATGTCAACATCCTCGGACTGGAAATCCTCATGAAGACTGGTGGCCGAAGACCAAGGACCAGGGGACTCGACTGTTGTGAGGAGTTCATCGAGGGGCAACTCAATCGTTGGGCGGATGATGTCAAAATAATTGGCATTGCTTAATGTAAGACCTTCCCCAAAGCTGACAGGATTGGCACGAGAGGGGGTGGGATGGTAGAGGGCGCGGGGATCAAAGTCGTTGGAGAAGAGGGTTGGGAAACGGAGGGAGGCGGGGGACTGGTCGTTCTGGCGGATAATTGGCTCAGTAGCGTTCGAAGCCTTGCGGCCGCAGTGGGTCAAGGAGGGTTCTTTGTTGTCGTGATTCATAATGTCGATAGCGACTGCGGAAGCAGTGCGGCGGGTAGGCTTGTTAAACTCGGCGGAGGGCTTCAAGTCTGGCTTCTGGACCGGACCAGACATGGCGGCGGGAGTGGGTTGGTCAACGCTAAAGGTGAACTGCATGCGTTGGATGGTGCCTGGTCCACTGTGAAGGCTAGCCTCACGGTTGCGCTCCTTCTCAGCAGCGCGCTGCTGGATCATATCAGTAGAATGATTCCTTTTGAATCCGGGAGCTTCGAGCTCAACGATACTCCTGCAAAAGCTGCGAGTAAGCCAAGGGTAAGAAAAATAAAAAGAGATGTCACATACCTTCCTTTCTCTTTATCGAGTTTGTCACCCATATGCTTAGAGAGCCTCTTGAACTCTCGCTTGGAGCGGGCGTTGTCGGAGTCAACCATGAGGTTCTGGAGGTGCCATAACCTCCAGCTAAGGTTCTCGAGCCTCTGACCTTGCTCAAGGAAGCTGGCGACCTTCGTACAGACCTAAAGAGAAAATGCTAGTGAGTGACGGAGAAGGGCGGAAATTGAAAACGTGTTGGTTGAGCACCTTCCAGGTCTTGGTTAAGGAATCTACATCGCTCAAGTTGCTGAATGGAACGAAAGATTTGTTGCCCTGGTAGTGGGGTGAGATAACCGCATACAGTGGTGAGGAAAAAAGCGGCCGACTTTGAACTTGAGGTTGAGGATTGCTGGCATCGGAGTCGCGATACAGCGAGGAGTGCCAAGAGGAAGGCGGGAGTAGGAGGAGGAACGAGAATGTGGACTCGGGGGCAGGGAGGGTTGAGGGCAAACACAACTAATCGACTGCCACTAAAATACCCAACCATTTTTTTTCTTTGATGTAATGGCAAGAATTTCGATAATTATTTTTTACAAGGTTTCCAAAGTTTAAACTCCGATAAGAAAATTCTAACCTATCTTTCTCAGACAGCATACAAGTCGAATGGGGATGTCGGTCCGATTTTTTCACCTACACGTGGAAGGAGACCCATCCGTCTGCTGAAGATGACTTTGGTCGGATGGCCCGGGCGTTCCTCGTCCCACTAGTCCTTTCGTGGGTCCTCAGTCTGCGACCGCCCTAACTTTGTCTAACAAATGGCATTCGGGAGCACACTTCAATGATAATAAGAGTGGATCGCGCCTTTGACATCGCCGAACAGAGCGAGACGGAGAATACAACGTACTCGTTCTCACGTACACCGACTCCAAATCGCTCCAGCCTTCAAAGCCAGGTGCCAACCACCGGAGGCAAGTTAGGGGAGGAGGACATTTGATCAACAGACCAGTGGCAAGAAACTGATCGAGATTCGTACCTCTGTCCGACATGGTGCAAGTGTGATACGAGAGTCTTCTTGGACCGCGAGTTTTTAATTAAAAGGGAGGTTCCAAGCTCCGCTTATCTTCAAATGGCCAGTGTAGCCGTGGGTGTTGATTGACAACAGCCGTCACGAGACGGCCTTGAGGTGATGTGCCACTCGGCATATCCATCTAAGACGCCGACCGTCAGATGCTGGTTCACATCGCCCGAATCAACACAACTTCCCCTCATTCGTCATTACGACCTGTGCGAACGCGCGCGAAGGAAAGAGAGAAAGAAGTAAGGCCGTCATAAAAATCACCCAGAATCACAGGTCTGCTTGGTTCCCAGGAAGTGATCACGAAGACGTAAAGATTGGGCATTACGAACTCGAACGTTCCTACCCCGGGAAGTTTTCATTATGGGACCTGGGGAAACGCCCTTCTTCACTCGATTGCGGACACGTACGCATCCTGTCTGCCTGAGACACCAAGCGAAAACGATTTCCAATAGGTTGTGACTTGAAGCGTGTCAAACGCACCTCAAGATTGGATCTTTTGCTACTCCAATTATCGATTGAGGATACGTCTTTGTATCGGTTGGACCTTGTCGCAACGTTTGATACGTGCGTTGATCAAGCCAAAGGTGTGTGTTTGCACTATCTTGACAGATAACTAGAAGGAGCTCGGATGTGCCCTGCCAGCCCAGTGATTGTGGCGGTGGCAATGACGCGCTATCACCAAAAGCGGTATATCACCCGGCATGAGGGATCTGCTGAAATTTCGTCTATCTCCGGTCGTATTTGTTCCCGCTGCGTGTGCGTGGCAGACGCATTTCGCGAATCAGGAACTACTAATAAAGCTACCTCGCTTGAGCCCAGTCAATTCCCTTCTCCATAACGCACATCCTCGTGCACTGCACTTGCCCGTCTTCTCGGCTCGTGGTTGATCTCTCTGATGGCTCCGGGACTTGTGCGGGGTCTGGGAGGATGATTGGTCGTGAGAACTTCTCGGGTTTCTCCCTACCACGTGACTTAAAATACTCTATCTTACAATTCCGATTGGAAAACAAGAATCGGCAGTGTGTGTGGACGCGCAAGCGATTTTCGGCGGACGTGTCCTATGGTCACTTTCATTTCCGACTAAGCGGTGTATTGGTCTCTGCAGCCGTGTCCCTCGTCTTGGAAGGAGATGGCCGGTGATGTTGAGGGTCTCATCTCATCATCTTTTATGACGAATCCCTGCGACGCGATAACGTATGTTGTAGGATCCTTCCATGGTTTCAGGCATGTCGGGCAAGTCTTAAGCTCATCTAACCAATCGTCATTGTCCATCCTGCGCTGAATGCGCTTGTGTTGCAATGGGGGTCTCTCGGCGCTACGCATATGTACCCTCAACCAATGTGACCCCGTTCGATCAGTTCGGCCCGTACCGAACGGACGATATAGTCTTCCGGATGAATGGGTCCCCAAGAATCGTCCTGATGGCTACCCTCCTTTGGGTACTCATCACTCAAGGCGACACAACACGACCCGGCGTTTGTCCCTTGGCTTCAACTCAACGCTTGATTTGCTCTTCCGGACCATCCTTGGAAGATCGCGTTAGTAAATCTTCCTCTACCTAACTTTATACGGCCATGAGGCAGACGCCGTTTCTGACATGTGGCAACCCCTTGGACGGGGCCCTGTGAGAGAGGGGCACGGTAGGTATTTACGTCTGGATAGCTCCAACTCTTACCTCCTACACCCGTCGGACTCGAAATCCGAGAAGACAACCTGAAGATCCTGGCAAAAAGTTACGGCATCTTCTGGGTTTGACTTCATCCCTGGTCAGCTGGAGTGCCCAACTTCTGGCTCAGAGGTGGTGCACTCATACTCTCAGGTGGGGCGATAAGTGCCCAATGCCTGGACATTAAAGACGCCGCCCTTCCTTTTCCATCAGAGTCCCATCATATCTGCAGCCACCGACGGTCGCTTCGCGGCCAGGGACGGCATTTCCGATTATGGCGATCTCTAGTGCGGTTAGTGTCCCAGCGTAGGGTAACCAAATTACTCGTAACGTGATGATTCTCAACAACTAACCAAGCGCGAATCGACGCGCTACTTGATTATAGTTGGGTCATCCACGGGCTTTTATAACGGTCTCTACATGGCCAGAGCTACGGGACATGGAGCTTGTGAAGGTATGACGCAATCCCTTCATACATCATTTTTTGACCAGACCTCGTTGACTAGACCTTCACTCTCATCATCAATCCTATATCTATCGCTCTGCTCTGGATCCTTTTGATGTTGGGTCGGTCTCTCTTCCTTCGATATAGTGTGGCGCTGGATTCATTGACGATGCCCACCTTCTTTTCTAGCCCCGATCACGTTGTCCAAGACGCGCCCCGAAATCGACTTCTCCCACGCGTTACGACAGGCAAGGAAAATCCGGGTTAATTCGCGTTATGTTCATGTTCCCCTTGGCAAAGGTACGCCGGCCCTAACATAATTGAATCTATGTAGTGTATTCCTCTGATCCATCACCCGCGCCGCATGTTCGGTCCCAACCCACCTCTTCAGAAATAAACCGGGAACACTGCGCAACTCGTACGTTAATGCTGTAAGTCGTACCTTGTCCGTGAAGCCGATTTCGATATCCCACTGAATTATCGCGGCTATGTGAACTTACGTGAATCCTGAATAGTAATATTGAAACTAGAAGCGTCGTGACGGCGACTTAACCTGCGGGGGATGGAAAAGGCGCTGAATCTGATGTATGATTACCCTTGTCGCAAGTCATTTCATTTCTTAAATTCATTGCCGCTGTATGCTTATGATGGGTTACTCATGAACTTTGTGGGGTAATCGGGGTTCTGTACCAGCATTGCTGTTCTGACAGGGCTGTCGCCGCCTGAAACATTGCAGCCCATCACACAGGATGCAACTGTCATGATGGATGAAAGGTACGAGGGGTCATTTAGTGGCACGCGTACGGACTGCGCAGTTCGTTTCGGCTTCCAGACGTTCAAATCGAATGCTCGCAACAGCAGAGCGAAGAAAAGTCCCGATTGCACAGACAAACCGACGGTTCGACAAACCACGTGTCACCGGGCTCCCTCAGATGCCGTCCCCTGAGCGTACTTGCTTTTCAAAACACACGGTACAAGTCGAGACATCGTTGCTAAATTCGTCAGGAGGCTCGGTGCGGTACCGAGGCAACCTCAGTGAGAACGCTCCCGACTCCGTTCTCAAACCGCATGGCCTAGCCAGAGGTTGGTAACACGATTAGTCCTTATACTTCCTATTTTATAGCCCCCCTCGGTTGGAATGCGGGGAATGTATAGCCCGATCGTGATCAAGGGCGCGGGTACAGCGATGCATAAGGCAACGCCGTTGATTCTTGATCCCAACGTGGACCTTTCCCCTTCAGGATACTTGGGTACTGGGTGCCAACGGTGTTTTTTGCCCGCTCCGGCATTTCTCGTCTCTCCGAAGGCGTGCGGGACCGTACCAGCGTCTCGGTGTGCCGGCTGACCTCCCCGAACTTCGAGATCGGAGCAGGTTGTATGTACGTGTAACCGTGACGCGTACGCGTCCCTGGTGTTGACAGTCAACGTCCAGTTTTGTTCTCCAAGTGAGTGAAGGCGCATGACGGGCTATTTTTGGGTTCAAATTTAGCGTTCGAAGTACATGCGAATCTCACACCTTTACCTCTCGCGCTCCTTCCGCTAGGCTTCTACACTCCTAAAACGCAAACCGGGGATCGCGAGGCGCTTACCTGAGCGACCCTCGATGTGCTAGGCGACACGTCCACCATCCGTACAACAGGGTTTCATGTTGTATCATGATTCCAAGGATTCATAAAATTGCGCCGCTCCGCAGACCATCCCGAGGCAAATGTGCAACACT
Source organism: Thelephora ganbajun (assembly GCA_014904855.1). NCBI lineage: Eukaryota > Fungi > Basidiomycota > Agaricomycetes > Thelephorales > Thelephoraceae > Thelephora > Thelephora ganbajun. Next base: position 2,309 of record MU118250.1, on the reverse strand, counting down.
GATTTCATGAGAGCTTGCATAATTCAGTGTTCCAGGGTGTTGTTGACGAGCGGGTCATTCAACGCGAGTGATACTTGGATTCCCAATAACTCTTTGGGGCGCTTTCCTATACCTCCCTGCCGAGATTTCGTGTGCGTTTTGTCATTCTGTCTATGCTCAACGCTGATCCCCGCCAATCTGCTGTAACCTCGCCATCCAGTCCGGAGACAAATGTTTCGTGCCTTATTATGATCGAGATAGCTGGTATCAGCGAGGCGGACGAAAATTCGAGGGAGCACGTGGGATGAACAACCATATTTCCCTTCCCCCTTCACGCCGAAAAGTCCGTCGGGGACCAGAGGCGGGGGGGACAGATCCGGCCCGTGATGTCAATTCGCCGTCCTGTACCCCGGATATGATACAGGCCTGGCCCTGGACTGTCCTCGGTTTTTAAACGATCTCCGGCGTCGCCGTCATTGTGGGTCCGAAGCCGCCGTTTGAGGTTTACTGATTTCGCAGGATCTGCGTTCCGACACAGTTAATGAGTCAATCCAGGCACCCTTCGAGGAAGTGCACATCACCTGGGGCGCAAATAACTTGAATGAGATAGGCTCTATCAAATGGTGGCGATGACTCCACAGTGAAAGAAACGATCTGCGACAGAGACGGTTGAGAAATCGGTGTCTGGAGCGTCAAGTTGGTGATTTGGGGCTTTGATGATGATCTGCGATGCGTCGGATGGGGAAGCAGGACAAGGTGTATCAAAAGACGTCAGGCGCATGATCCCGGTCTTTCGTTGATTCCTTGATCTTCAGACTGAAGAGATGACAAACTAACAAAGTAGGGTCCTCCAAGGAGATGACGCTCCCTTGAGAGCAATTCGTCCCTTATCTTAACGCCCAGTATGTCAGTCGCTAAGCTTATACCACTGGTCCATCGGCTAACTGATGTCACCATACCTCGGCGAGCCGCTCTAGGGAGGTCGTTCGAACCTTCGAACGGGTCTTCAAACATAATTTCGGCATGCTGACCAGTAACGACGCTCATGGGAAGTTCGCGATCAAGCTATACTTTAGTCACTGGACTTGTTATGTGTTGTGTCACTCCAGCGTTTCCAGCAGGTTCGTTTCGTCGATCCTCAAATAAGGTTATCGATCTGTGATAGAGTAGCAAGAATGTTCGTAAATCGCTCTAGGCTCGTCGACACGTTTCACGCAGGCACGGAGGATTGCACTTACACCCCTTCATGAACTCTAGTAACGATGCTTTGCGCAATGACGAGACACTGGGTATTTGAAAAGCCAAGCAGTGATCCGTGTCTCCTTTTGGGTTCCACTGTCGCGCTGCATGTGTGTGCGTTACTGAGATCTCGCAGTATGAACAGTCTTGCCCTCCTATACCACGACCGTGCGTTGGGGGTTTCCTCGATCCCGCCGTCCTCGATGCGTACATTTTTGCCTGTCAATCGATCCGGTTCCGTGGCTCGGGTAGCGTCTGGGTTCCGTTTCGGGGAATGATCCAACAGACGGGAAGTGACCATTTCGGAGACCATGTGCACTGATACTTTCTGCAAGCATTGGACTCGACTCTTCTGGCATTCAATGTCAGCAACGTGTTGGCGGTCCAGTTAACGTTAACCCTCACGAAAGCACGTCACCCCCTTCACCCGAACCGACTGGACAGTTGGCCTCCGTGAAACATTGTAAACGTGCGCTACTCACATAGCCACGTATCCTGTCGAGCAATACACGGGAAAAGAGACATGATCGCGGACTGGTCGCGGTCATGAGGGTCGGTAGGTCGGGAACTTCCGACTCGTTCACCCGGACTGTTCGCGCGTTGCATCATCGGGTGACATTACACTTTCCACGTTCATCTTCGAGGTGTCTCGTTAAGTTCCTGTTGCACATGGTCCGTCACTGCCGGGTAAGGCTCTCCGGAATGTATAAAGTAGGAACAGGTGGCTCAAGGTCCCTGATCGCTTCTTGCTTCCTCCCCCCTTACTCGTGACAACCATGTCTTCCTCAGACGTTTTGCGTGGGTTCGTCAAACGAGACGTGATATCCCACGAGTCCCGTTGCACTCTCGACAAATTTCTTCGTTCGCCGTGTTACGGTTATTTTCTGAAGGCTTTGAGGGGGCCAGATATTCTTGGCTACGCTGACTTCTTGGATAAGGCAAGTACGTGGTTCGCTTGAAGGCTCGAGGATCTCATCAGTTTTCTAGGCGTTGAATTCGATTCCGGCGACGGAGAAGCTTTGGACGAGCTGTTTGAGTGCGCTTCGACAGATATGCGGGCATTGAGCCATCCTCCCAACAACACACGTGTT